>CAIGQW010055671.1:9907288-9920204 GCA_903798125.1 Danio choprae | reverse complement strand
AATTAATCTGGGGTCGCCACAGCGGAATGAACCGCCAACTTATCCAGCATATGTTTTACGCAGCGGATGCCCTTCCAGCTGTAACCCATCTCTGGGAAACATCCATACACACCCATTCACACTCATACACTATGGACAATTTAGCTTACCCAATTCACCTATAGCGCATGTCTTTGGACTTGTGGGGGAAACCGGAGCACCCGGAGGAAACCCACGCCAACACAGGGAGAACATGCAAACTCCACACAGAAACGCCAACTGGCGAGGCTCGAACCAGCGACCAGCGACCTTCTTGCTGTGAGGCGAACGTGCTACCCACTGCGCCACTGTGAGGCCCATATATATATATATATATATATATATATATATATATATATATAATCACACAGAAAACCACACATTAAAAAAACAGAAACAAACAAAGAACAACACTCTCTGGATGCTGAATGACCTAACTGTGCTCTTGCTCTACTTCATGACATATTAAACTCTACTGGAGAATTTATGAATACAGAGCATATATAACAGATATTTAAACTTTCATACTTATATGTGCACTATAAAGAAAATCTGGGTATACCATTGTTAAACACCATTGTTTCCTCGTTCTCATGTAAATGAGAAAAAACAACTGTGATAAACAGCCCAATCAGAACACAATACTGACTGTTGCATTGCTCACGTGGCTATTCATGTGTATGCCTTCATGATTTGCAAGTACTTTATGTACTCATGTCCTACATCATCTAAAACTGACGAGCAGCTGCGTCATAAGGAGAACAGCAGCCAAAACACAGACTGATATGTTGCAGAACGGCTCATTAATATGTACATCCCAGGCTACGTTTTGAGATTATAACAAAAATCTTCCTCCCTTATTTTTTAAGTTTATCAAAATGTATATATTAAACTAACCATGTATATGGGGCTTTTATTTTGAAAACGGGACATTCAACAAAGTCAAAGCCAGACACGCCAGTTTCAAGAGTTTACACTTAGCTGATGATTGGTTATAAAGCTTGTTTGGCATGCTGTCCTAGGAGAGAGCCCTGCGCTCATAGATCCTCGAGCCCGGGGCTCCCTCCCGTTCGCAAGGCGAGAGGGGAGTTTGAGCTCAGGTAGATCTCAAGAACTCCCCTGCTGTAGTAGCTAATGAACAGATAGTGATTGCTCTTGAGATGACTACTTACTAGGAGCATGTCTATGATGCCGATTTGGATTAGTCAATTAACTTAAGTTGCATGTTTTTGGACGGTGGGAGGAAACCGGGGAACCAGGTGGAAACCCACATGAGCACAAGGAGAACGTGTAAACTCCACACAGAAATGTCGGCTGGCTTGGTAAGGATTAGAACCAGTGACGTTCTTGCTGTGAGGCAACAGTGCTAACCACTGGGCCACCGTGCCACCCATCTAGGAAAGGAGGAGTAGGGGGGGATTCTTTAAAACGAAGATGGCTATGATATGAAACTTAGGGTATTTATAGAGGCTTAGAAATCGCCTGATTGGTGAATCATGAATTGGAATCATAAGCATGTGATCCTCTCGAAATTAGTTTATAAATAAACTTCACTTGTTTTGCTACCAAGCAATGGCTTGTGCAAAATGCAGGCTATACAGATTACAAAATTTATTCAGAGCCACCCCGAAGAAGCATAAGGTATGTTTAATTCTATCTTTTCTTAATTTATTTTTTATTGTAAAATTTGCCAGACATGTTTGTAATTTGAGTAAACAAACACATGTAGACTGCTGAGGGTTGTGTTTAATGCACCTTTAAGCATTGTGTGTTATCACTCAGCTCTTACTGCTAATTTTTTTCTGGAGTGAAAGAAATACAATACACTTTATTAAACGTCATCTGTTTATGCAGAGGTTGATATCAATTCCTGGTTGTGCTTACATTTACATTATAGCTTCAAAATACAACACATTCATTACATCTGTCACTCTCTTTTGAGTTTAATTATAATTTAGCCTATATTTTATTTTAGATTACTCTGTCTGGTGGTTCATGTTAGATAGCTCACTTTCTCCATGCTAAAATAAACCTCTCCACCACTTAAGTTAAAAAGATTTAACAGGGCATCTACTCTGTTTGTTAAAATATTAAGTATTATCATTTTGCACGTTCATGCTGTGTTTGCATGCGTGCATGCGTGTGTGTGTGTGAGTGAAAGGGAAAGAAAGAGAGCTGCGTCAGAGTGGAGCTCATTAATACCCACGACCAATCCAAATATGGTCAATAAGGACCATCTGATTCTTGAACATCTGAACAACTTAATTGAATCAGGGCAATATATGGCACCTTAAGGCTGTTGTTTGGCTGTCAATTAAAGAGCCCCTATTATGGGTTTTTGAAAATTACCTTCCATCCAGTATGTAACACAGCTCTAAGTGAATGAAAACATCCAGGATTGATCATGACTGAAAATGACGATCACTGAGAGAAGGCCAGAGATGTGAATAAAGGGTTAAAGTTAATTTTCACAACAATACCACAGCATAGCCAACCTTGTGCTGTGTTTGTTCGGCCGTTTCCTATTAAAGAAATAATCAGCAAAGTCTATTAATATATGGCACTTTGTCAGTAACTGTTACACAGTTTATATGGACCAATTTCTTCTTCCTCCCAATCCGACCAGTTTGTTCTTCCAATCACAACCTGTAAATGTGATTAAAATGGTTGCCTCGTTTTCTGTAGTTTGCAAAATATGCATTTAATTGTGTGTTGCTCCGCGCGGCTTGTAATCACTTATCTATTATAGATCAGTGCTTGCAATACATCTCTCAGGTTAAATCTTTATGGGTCTATTCCGGTCTATTCACATATCGCGTCTAAAACTCACACTAAATGCCGTCGACCATTGACAACAGTCTGGGTCATCGGACCAATCACAGCAGATTAGCCTCACGCTAAGGAGGAGTTTGGAACAAATGAATCGCTGAACAAATCATATGGGAGTCATTGGGATAATTAGGTAAAAATAAATGCATATTATAAGACAATGAAAGTGTTTTTGACCTTGCATGCATATCAGCCTGTTGTTGGAGAGCCCCAAAACCAAAATATGGCCTTTTATAATGCATAATAGGGGCTCTATAAATGTTTTTCAGTTTCCTGAATTAATTTCTGTATCATAAGAAATACCTTAAAGTTGCAAATCTGATCAAATTGACAGGGATTGGCTAAAACTATTATTTAGGGTCCAAGAGACTAAAGCCCTATTGTATTTGTTATGATTTTCTGCTTTATTTTATGCCAGATATGTTATTTAAACTATGTTAATATAGTATGCAATAAGATATTTAGTGTGTATGATAGGCCTCACGGTGGCCCAGTGGGTAGCGCGATCGCCTCACAGCAAGAAGGCCACTGGTTCGAGCCTCGGGTGGGTCAGTTGGCATTTCTGTGTGGAATTTGCATGTTCTCCCCGTGTTGGCGTGGGTGTCCTCCGGGTGCTCCGGTTTCCCCCACAAGTCCAAAGACATGCAGTACAGGTGAATTTGGTAAGCTAAATTGTCCGTAGTGTATGAGTGTAAATGAGTGTATGGGTGTTTCCCTGTGGGTTGCAGCTGGAAGAGCATCCGCTGCGTAAAAGATATGCTGGATAAGTTGGCGGTTCATTCCGCTGTGGCGACCCCAGATTAATAAAGGGACTAAGCCGAAAAGAAAATTAATGAATGAATGAGTGTGTATGATTATAGTTGCTGTTTACAATGTTTATGATTTTCTGAATTTAAATGTGATCAGATTTTTAGCCAAAACCTTTGAATGACCACAAAAAAGACCACAGTGTTTCTATGTCCAGTTACTGAATTCCACTTTAAATATGACTTTTAGTATGCTTCTGTTTGCTGGCAGAAGCCAGAAACTGACATAACGCTGCTCTTACTTCAGTTCATAACAGATGACTTAAGAATTTGGAAAACTTGGAGAACACAGAGCAGGATTAGTGGCAAGATCATTCAATAGTTGCAAGGTTTATACTTAAGAAGCAAAAAACTCCAAAATCAAACCTACAGTAACATCACATCAAACACACAGCAACATGGCCAATGTTAAACAAACAGTGGTAATCCCCATTTATTTGCCCATATTATTTCACATTTCTTTAGTGAAATTGGTACTTAGCAAATGTATGAGAATCTTTTTTTCATGAGCAAAGTTTTTATCCCATTTTAGCCCTGTGTAGAGTCATGTAAAATGTTCTTGACAAATCTTTAGATGTGGTTCTAGAGAGTTCCTTTCTGGATAATTATGAACCAAACAATTGTGCCTGTTTAATCAACAAACTCACCCTACCACAATTCACAATGCTAAAGATTTGTTCAAACTCAAAAATTAAGGGCAAAGTTGCTTTCACAGCACATAGGCTCAATAAACCACAGCTCCTTGTAGGCTTGGTTTCTACTTTTAGGCTCAGCGGACAAATGAAGACAAACAGATAACACATTGTACAGAAACCCCACAAAAAGTTATATTTGCCGTGTGTTTTTAACTTTGTGTGAATGTGCGTAGGGCTGTGTACTGCACAGCTACATTTGTTGTAACAAATTACCTGTCAAATCCACCATGCAAATCAGCATTCTATTATGATCTTCAAAAGAACAAAATACAAGAGGACAAAATGTTAAACAAAAATGTTACATATGGATAGAAGCAGACTCATAGATACGTATGCAAAATCAACCAAACAGCCACTCAACACCCTTTCTGTAAACCTGATATGCATCCTTAACTTATGTAATTAATACTTCAGTTAAATATGTTAATACTAATATAATTTCAGCAATTTTCAGTAATTATTAATAATGAATGAATTAATATTAACAGAAGCAAAACTTGAAGCTGCAATCTGTGAATTAAAAATTACAATATGTACAATATGTAAATGATCACAGTCAGTAAAAATAAATGTATTAATAAGTACCTGACAAGTATTGAACAAATTATGTAATTAAATGCCTAATATTTGGCATGCATAGCCTATATATTTTTATTTGTGCTTTCCAGAAGATGATGGGTTCACCTAGTTATTTTGTGGCAAGGGTTTCTCCCTCTCAACATCACATGAAACGGGTCTTTTCATCATTACACCTTAGCAACCACAAAGCAAAACCAGGCAACCACCTCCAGTCTGTCCTTTTTTGCACATGCAAGCATTTATCTTTTTTTCAGAAAGGCAAATTACCCAATTCCAGGAAATAGTAATAATAGTAATAATGAAAAGGGAGAGAGGAAAAACCAGGGAACTGTCGTATGCATTCAAAGCATTAAATAGCCTACTGCAAATATGCAAATATAAAATTCATCTGGACAGAAATGTAAGCCATTCGTTTTTGTATGTAGAAAACAAAGCAATAGAAATGCCTTTTTAAAATCTGTACTTATATGCTGCACGTGTCTGTGTGTACATAATAAACGAATGTATAATGTAAATATCTAAAATAACACTTCAAGTGGTATAAGGCCAAATGAAGGCATGATCACTGACAGCTTCACTAAACCCCTTGAAAACACACGCACCCACAATGAGCTCCATTCAAGTAAACAAGCATCAGTCACCGTTTACCTGGGTTTGTGGGTAAGATGTAAATCCGAAGTGTGGCAAACAAACGCGTTAACATTCCTCAATTATCTAACATAAGCTACTCACCACAAAGCAGCTGCATCCAAGCGCAGGTTTTGTAGACGGTGGCCGTGTTGCAGAAAAAGAAGAGCGCCATACAGGCAATGCAGCTCAAAATGAGCACCATGGACAGCAGCACGAAGAATGAGGCCGCCTTAAACGCGCCGGACGGGATGGAGCTGAAGTCCGAAAATGTTCCCTGGCAAATCAGCTCCCGGTTCGAGTTGCCGTCGCCCACACAGTAATGGAACAGCCCGAAGTAACCGGCATGTGGTGTGCTCACGCTGTCCCCGATCCAATAAGGCTGGATGAAGACCACCACGTTGATGGTGGCGAAGCAGATGGTGAAGATGGCCCACAAGACACCGATGGCTCGAGAGTTACGCATATAGTTGTCATGGTAAATCTTAGAGGCTTCTTGTGAAGGTAGCATTTTTCCTCGCTTGCACCCAACCGTCTACCCTCCTGTGATTTGTTTCTGCTATTTCCGGCGTCTCTATCTCCCCCTATCTACCCCACCGGCACCCTCAGAAATGCGCCTCTGCCGCGAGTCCTCAAATGGAGATAAATGAAGATTTGTCTAATTTGAAGTGTAGGCTAATGAAGATGTGAGAGGTGTCCGTCCTTGATGCTATCTACCAGAACCGATCAGTCTTTTCGTCACATCAGAATTGATCATAAAACAAATAAATAATTGATGGAAACGTTATGATAATGCATTCGGTGAAAAAAGAAATCACGCTCTGTTCCTTTCCTCCTCCGTTCTCCGTGCAGGAAAGCAGACTGAGATTACATGACAAAATAAATGTATAGGGCAAAATCGAGAATACGCATTATTGCTGCTCGGTGTGTCTGAGCATAAATAGTATATCCGGTGTTCCTCTCATCGGCGGTGAAGCTGTCAAGATGTCAATGATGGATCTTCCGCAGACAAGCGAGAGCAGATTTAACGAAATCTGGAACATCAGCGAGACGCGTCGCACCTAGTCGTAATGATAACCTGCATGTGTCCGTCGCGAAAAAGAGTTGAATTTCATTCAGGAGGGCACTTCGTTTTGCGGCTTGTGGCTTTTGTCTTTCATTGCAAGCGTCTCCGATGTCCCGTTAGGCTATTTCTTCTCTGCGCGCACGCGCTTATGGTGATGCTCAGAGCTGCCGGTGATTGCGCGTACACGATTTGGGATATTGCAGAAATTTCAATAAGTAGGTACACGCCCCTTTAACATGCGTCAATACAAATTAGTAGCTGTAATTGTTTTTGAAACGCGTTATAGAGCACTTTACAGCTGTGCAGCTTTTATTTTAGCATAATCACACGTTTGTCTTTTTCAATGATCTTATCCATCAAAGATACTAGAAAAAGTGATAGTATGTTTATTGTTAGAGGCAAATCACAAAGACTTCCAGACTTTAATTCAGAATAATTTAGACTATTTGTTAGCACTGAAATGGCCCACATGACCAGAAGATGGAGTACCACAAGGCTCAGTGCTCTGACTGTTGCTGTTTACATTGTGCATGATACCACTTGGAGATATCATTAAAAAAGTTAGAGTTAGTTTTCACTGCAACACTGATTATACCAAACTGTACATTTCCCGTTGGCTCAATGAAAGAGAACAGTTCACATAATATATTGTTGTTTAAAATATAGATAATAAAATTGTCTGTCTGGTAACATCTTGCTTCTAAATGTTAGTGGCGCAGTGGGTAGCGCTGTTGCCTCACAGCAAGAAGGCATTTCTGTGTGGAGTTTGCGTGTTCTCCCCGTGTTCTTGTGGGTTTCCACCGGGGGCTCCAAAGACTGTGCTAAATTGTCCGTAGTGTATGTGTGTGAGTGAGAGTGTATGGGTGCTTCCCAATGATGGGTTGCAGCTGGAAGCATAATATATGCTGGATAATTTGGCGGTTCATTCCGATGTGGCGACCCCTGAGTAATAAAGGGACTAAGCCGAAAAGAAAATGAATGAATGAATGTACAATATTGTGCAATATATTGTGCAACATAGGTATTTAGGATTAAAAAGCAAGTATTGCAATATTACTTGTGGTGCATTCACAGGTAAACATTTTTAATTAAGTAACATGGAGTTTAAGAAATTGTCTGGTGAATATGGAGAAAAGGGTGTTTCTACAAATGGTTTGTTCACTCCACTCACCTGTGTGAAGGACACTCAGAACTGCAAAATGTTTTTCTAGAGACAAGGAGTGTTTAGAAGAGAATAGATGAGAAGAGAAGACAAGAGAAGAGAAGAGAAGAGAAGAGAAGAGAAGAAATAGCCCACTTCAGCCCACTTACTTGTGTGAAGCACACTCAGAATTGCATAATGTTTTTGAGGTTTTCAACTGCATGTTTTCAAATATACGTCTCAAAGTGTCATCATTCGTAAGTATGGGGTGCTTATAAAAAGGTGTCTGGTGCATATGGAGTGGACAACAGTGTGTCAACTACAAGTGGTTTGTCAAGCCCACTCACCTGCTTGAAGCACACAAATTGCAAGATGTTTTTACAGATGGAGTATTGATTAGAAAGTGTCTAGTTCATATGGAGAAGAGAAAGTGTGTGTCATGCCCACTCACTTGGGCATGACACATGCACTCAAAAAAAAAGATTTTTGCTGCTTCTTCAAACTACTTTTTAAAAATCCACTTAAATTTTTAAAAACAATTGAGTTAACTTAATCAATTTGTGTTGGGACAACACGAAGGAATTGTGTGGAACAGTGTGTGCAAGTCACAAGTAAGTCTCGAGTCTTAACCTTTTTTTGTGAGCCTCAAGCAAGTCAAGTCAAGTCACTGCATATTTCAAGCAAATCAAATTAAGTCAAGTCATAGCTTGAAGCAAGTCAGTATCAAATGATTAATTTTTTTTGATGATTTAGCTGAAACATTTAGATGAAAATACAGCAGTTGTTGAATATAAAAGATTTATTTGCAAACAAAAACTTGTAATTGTTGCAAATTTCCTACTTGCAACAAAAAATGCATTTCCACAAACACCTAAATTAATACATTAAAATCAAATGATAACATTAATAAAAGTAAAATTATAAAGACTGAAATGTATACGTAACAGAAATTAGACCAACATAAAAGAATGAAAAGTAATCAGGCACCTCATTCAAAATGCATCAAACACTGCAGAAGGCAATGAAATACTAAACAATTCCGGTTTAATAATATTTTGAAAAATTTTGTTACTCTCATAGTATTTGTTTTTCCTACTATGGAAGTCAATAGTTACAGGTTACATCTTTCTTCAAAATATCATTTCGTGCTTAACAGAAGAAAGAAACTCATAAAGGTTTGGAATGATTTGAGGATGAGTAAATAGTGAGTACTTTTTTGACTGAACTATTTCTTTAATGCTGAAATTCATTGTAGGAAAAAAATAAAGTCAATGACTGATGCTTTCCAATATTCTTTAATATTTATTTGAGTTATTTGAGAAGAAAGAAACTCAGACAAGTTTGGAACAAGTGGAGAATGAGTAAATTATTTTCATTTTTTGGAAATGAAAAAATCTTTGGAGTCTTCTCCAAGACTCCAAATGAAAATGTTATAATTTTAAAAGGTGTTGTGTATTAAATTATATGATGAACTTAAGATATATATTAATATGTGACATTTAACATGCATTTTAAAGTCTTTGTTTGAATGTAGCAACATTTTTGAACATTTATTTGAATATGGCAATATTTGACACTCAATAATATCACTCTCTATAACAATACTATGAATAAATCACTGACAAACACTTCTTTACTTTCCAGTCTCTTAGTGGTAAGATTAAATGTTTTGGAAACATGGACCCATGAACATATTTATGATGGACCAGCCTGGTCTATCTTGGGTCTAGTTTTGCAAGGAAATATTGTGCTTACCTGAACTTATGCTTCACTTATTATTCTATCATTCACTATAAAAGGAAAGTGTTCTGCTTTTTGCTTTTAAGAAATGGGCCCATCAGGTCAGCCCCATGGTTAACTTCTGTTTGCTGGAGAAATTCTAGGGCATTGGGAGTTTTCCCTTTGGCATAAAGAACATTATTTGACATTCACATACAGCACATCTTTATGTACTACAATAAAACCAATACTTTACATGAATCCTTGCTGGATTTCAAGAGTTCACACTTAGCTGATGATTGGTAATATAGCTAGTTTGGCATGCTGTCCCGGGAGAGAGCCCTGAGCTCACGAGATCCTCGAGCCCTGGGCTCCCTCCCGTTCGCAGGGCGAGAGGGGAGCTTGAGCTCAGGTAGATCTCGATGAACTCCCCCCGACTTATTGTGGGCTTGCTTAGTGTGTTCGATTTACATAAATTGCGTGTTTTTGGACTGTGGGAGGAAACCGGAGAACCCGGGGAAAACCCACGCGATCACGGGGAGAACAAGCAAACTCCACACAGAAATGTCGACTAGTTTGGTTGAAACTTTAACCAGAGACATTCTTGCTGTGAGGCGACAGTGCTAATCACTGGGCCACCGTGTCGCCCATCTGGGAAGGAGGAGTAGGGGTGGGTGGGGGGAGTTCTTCAAGACGAAGATACTGCAAAGAGGGAACTCTGGTTATTTATGGTGATCTAGGAATCATCTGATTGGTGCATCGATTGCGGGCTAATGCAGGCCAGCTGTACGCAATCATAAGCACGTGATCCTCTCGAAATTAGTTTATAAATAAACTTCACTTATTGATTGTCATAACAGAAACAAAGGCTTTCTTCAGGTTTTTACTCTAGAACAAGTGAAGAGGCCCAAGTTCATTGAGAAGGTTCTGTGATTTTCTATTTCACTCTAATCACATTTATCTTTACAGTAGAAACATAAGCTTGACACCTTTCTGGGATGTTGTCAGTGCTTAAATAAGATGTGCAATTGATCCATCTTACCCAGCTTGTCTGAAAATATCAGTGGCGACTTTAGTTTGAGTTTCTAAATCTCTGGAGGATGCTGTGGTATATTGTCGTGATTCCTTGATGTTCTATCAACAGGGGCAGGGGCAAATCCATATGCAAATTTACAACATGCTCCCTATGCTGGTTCCACCTTGAGACATCTCTAGAATCAATGACAGTTCTCTTTCAAGTTTAACAGTTCGCTTGTTTGTTTAAGGAGTCAAATCTTAATCCCTGCTATTCATAATTTAAATATTTACAACTATATTCAGAGTTGTAGTTGTTCATTTGTCCTCACTAATGTCCTCCACATGTGCTGTTGCATTAATATAACAGTAGAGCCTGTGAGTTCTGCTACCATTCAACCTTTCAACAATCAAAGTGTAGAAATCTCTATTACCATCTCATATTTAATTCATGCTATCAATACCATAGACAACAAACAAAAAGCAACCCAACAACCTTCTAAATGCGAGTATGAGTGTTCCAATTGAAATAATGGCTGATACCAAGTCCTCTCATGGGAGAATGTTTTTCCTGTCTCAACTAGAAACAGAAGCTATAAACATTTCCATTGAGGAGGAACTGTCAGTCAAGGGATTCTTATGTCAAAGCCACCTCACCTGCCTCTAATGGTTTCTTTTTTGTGGGAAAGAATGATAGTGGCCTGCATCCTTGCATCGTTACACACTTCCATTAGTTCCAGCAGCACTAGAACATTTCAGAACTGCCATGTTCTTCACAAAACTCAACATCTGCAGTGCTTACAACCAGATCAGAATTAAAGAAGCGGATAAATGGAAGACCGCCTTCTGCACTGGGCATTACGAATATCTTGTAACGATATTCGAACTGGCCAATGGTCCATCAGTATTCCAGGCATTCGTCAATGATGTCTTCAGAGACATGCTAAACCATTATGTAATCGTTTGATCCTTTGATTAAGTTAAGTTCTAGGAATTTTAAGATACGACAGTACGTTGGGAAAGCGTGCAGTCCCGATAGGGAGGACGCTGCGGAGGCCACCTGCTGCCCAATGGGGAGACCTGGTGGCAATAAGACATATGGACTAACCCTGTAAAGGGGGAGTACACATACGAAGGATGATTAGTGGGGAGGGAAGACACGGGCCCGCTAAGAGGAGGGAACTATACGTGGCTGAGTGAAGCATATGGGATCGCCAGTGAGCATCGCACATAGCAGGCACCTATACCCAAAACGCGGGCTGACCAAGTGAGCATGCCAACAACGTAGTGGGCCAGGCACCTGACTCCTCCGCTGAGTCAGATGCTGGGGGCCTCGGAGGAACTCTGTAGGGTTCGCCAGATGGGGAACTGAACTGATCAGAGTAAAAAATGCGCAAGTATCTCTGTGTTGGAGAGAAAAGGCGCCGCAAGCGTGTTACAACACCCACCGAATTTCCTCATTAACTGGGTTAGCCAGCATACGTGAGGAAATGGGCTCCACTCGAAGATTGTAATATCTCGCAAATGTATTAGGTGTTGCCCAGCCCGCAGCTCTATAGATATCTGCACTTCCCTTCTGCCGACCACTTTGTAACAGACAAAGAGCTGCTCAGAGGATCTAAAGCTCTGAGTGCGGTCCACATAAATACGCAGAGCGCGAACAGGACACAGCATTGAAAGGGCTGGGTCTGCCTCCTCCAAAGGCAGCGCTTGCAGGTTCACCACCTGGTCTTTTAAACTGTGTGGTAGGAACCTTAGGCACATATCCAGGCCGGGGTCTTAGGATAACGTGAGAGAAGTCCGGCCCGAATTCCAGGCATGAATCACTGACCAAAAATGCCTCCAGGTCCCCGACCCTCTTGATCGATGCCAACACGACCAGCAGAGCTGTCTTCAAGGACAAAAATCTCAGGGATACTGAGTCAAGTGGCTCGAACGGAGCTCCGCGTAGGCTTGTAAGCACTAACGAGAGATCCCAAGAGGGCATGAGAGGTGGGCGGGGTGGATTTAATCGCCTCGCACCTCTAAGAAACCGGATGACGAGGTTATGCCTTCCCACGGCGCCGCCATCCACCGCGTCATGATGAGCGGAGATGGCGGCGACATAAACCTTCAGTGTGGAGGGCGACAGCCTCTGCTCCAATCTATCCTGAAGGAAAGAAAGCACAACGCTGATCTGGCAAGTTCAAGAAGCGCACCACTCAGTGAATAGACTCCACTTCAGGGCGTAGGCATGCCTCATAGAGGGTGCTCTAGCCTGAGTGATGGTGTTAACCACCGCAGCTGGTAGGTCACCTAAGTCTTCCGCTCTCCGTCTATGGACCACACGTGGAGGTTCCAGAGATCTGGGCAAGGGTGCCAGATGGTGCCCCGTCCTTGAGAGAGAAGGTCTTCTCTCAAGGGGATTTGGCGGGGGGGGGGG
>CAIGQW010055671.1:9851092-9867679 GCA_903798125.1 Danio choprae | reverse complement strand
AACACGTAGAGAACATGCAAACTCCACACAGAAATGCCAACTGACCCAGCCGAGGCTCAAACCAGCGACCTTCTTGCTGTGACGCGATTGTGCTACCCACTCCGCCACCGTGCGGCCCATTATCACTACTAGTAAGTAGTAATGGTTTAGTATTAGTAGTAGATTAAAGCATACAATTATTAGACAATGCAAGAGGTTCACTGTGGTGCTCAGCCAGCTTTCATAATTATAACGGGAAAGCAAACTCTGTGACGTGATGACATCTTTATTCATTGTTATTGGTTTTACAATTTGAATACATTTGTTTTTCATGCTGAGAGGACAATCTTCCATTTACACAATGCAAAGAGTAAAGACACATCGGCACATCAGACCAGAAGCACAGCGACGCACCATGTGTTTAAGCCTACCGTTGACATGCAGGTCAAAAATGACGCATGACTGTTTCATCAGCAGAAAAAAAAGTAAATGTTTTATTTATCTTGAAGTTTGAAGACTTTTTCTAAACTGAGCATTAGAAACACATTAACTATTTCTATTTTCATATCTTCGAAAAGCCTGTACACGATTGTCATAGAGGGTAAAGTTTGACTTGCTAGCTATAATACAATTTTTGCACTACAAAAACTACAGGCACGCTGCAATCTCCGATGAGTAATGGCACAAATATCATGGTATGGGGAGGCCGATTTATCATTTAGCAGATATCATGGATCATAGACTCTGAATACATCAAAATACTTGAGATTTTGTTCCTTTATTCCATGGACAACAGCTTGGTGACAGGCAAAAAGAATTGCGCTAATGGGAGTGGCCAGCTTAATCCCCAGAACTCAACCCAATTGAAAAACTTGAGGTGGTAACATGAAAATATAGTTTCTGACGCAAAACCCCAAAATGAATTCAAAAGAACAGTGAGGCATAGTATGTTCTTCTTGGCCTGAAATACTCATTTGTGGGTGCAAGAAGTTGACTCGATATCAAAAACAATAACTATACAACTATATATTAGTTAAGTAATTTAAACTGAAAGGTAAAACATGTCTTTAGTTTAGTTTAGTGTTTCAGTTTAAATGGAAAAATATTGATACATGCTTTTTAAAATCAATGAATATTATTTTTGTTTGCCTTCTGTGCACAAAAATGCACAGAAATCATAAAATGTTTGAAACTGAAATAAAAGCTATTTAAAAATATTTGCTCTTTATTCACTTCATAGGCACTGTTATTTTTTAACATAACTGTATATATCCATTCAACTTAGTATGAGAGCAGTAATGACTGTCTTTACAAGTTAAAGAAAATCATTGCATAACAATTGCTTGAAGCAAACCAATGACATATATAATTTGAATACATTTGTAATTCATTCATTCATTTTCTTTTCGACTTAGTCCTTTTATTAATCTGGGGTCGCCACAGTGGAATGAACCGCCAACTTATCCAGCATATGTTTTACGTAGCGGATGCCCTTCCAGCTGCAACCCATCACTGGGAAACATCCATACACACTCATTCACACACATACACTACGGACAATTTAGCTTACCCAATTCACCTATACAGCATGTCTTTGGACTTGGGGAAACCGGAGCACCCGGAGGAAACCCACGCCAACACGGGGAGAACATGCAAACTCCACACAGAAATGCCGACTTACCCAGCCGAGGATCGAACCAGCGACCTTCTTGCTGTGAGGCGATATATACAATTCAGATTAATTTAAGCAATTTTATTGCTCTGTGGCTGCTTCTTATGTCAATAATGTTTTTACACCAGTAACTTCAGTATTGGAAGATGGCATATTGGCCATTTCTGTTCAATTTCAAAGATTTTAGGTTTTGACAGTGGCTAAAAGGTATGTGAAAGGTATTTTCCACCAATAGCAGAAAGGTGAAAGCCTGGCAAGATGATTTCCATGTTGTATATTCCTAAAATTTGCACCCCAGCTTCACTTCTAAAGTGTTCACAGTTGGAAGGTTTGGTTTGAATGTGGGGGGATCCAAAAATGCTCCAAGTGTAACAAAAATACTTTGTGGTTCTAACCAGACCATCATGTTCAAGTCCACTTTTACTGAATACTTTCTTAAAATATTGGACATTTAGTTTCTTGAGTACTGTCTCGTAGAAACCAAGGTGTTTCCTGTCCACCTTTTCCTACAGAAACATGAACTGAAACAAATGATTTGAAATAATAAGGTTGTGCATTATATAATCCACAGTGAAAACGGAGGTACGTTCTGTTTAATTTTTATGTTGTGAAAATGCTGAAAAGCCTGGTATTTTAAAGTGACTAGTATCTTAAGCATATGTGTCCAAAGATTTAGTTTTTGTTCCTTCAGATTGTTTTATTTTTTTATTTTTGTTTGCTTACAATACATTAATATTCAACACTTCTGTAACAGTGCTGTGGAAAGGTCTGCCTGAAGTGATAATTGCCTTTAAATATTCAATGAATGAACTGGGAGGAGAAAAATGCCACCTCACTGTCCTAGAAAAAAACACTTTACAGATTGTCTTATAATTTACACAAAGCATCATATAGTGTAAGGAAAAAAGTAGATTGGCCACTTCGGTAACACTTTACTTGAAGGGAGTGTTCATTAGATTGTCATGAAATCTTTACAATCATGACATGATGCATCATATTTGATGCATACTTATGTCAACTCATTAAGTGTAATTAGCTCAGTGTGATTTTGATATTCAAAGATGACATGGTTTGAGATGTTATGACAACTTGACATTACCAAATACATCATAACCTGTTTATGATATCACCAAGACAAAACTTGTCATAAACATGATTGTCATGAGGTCATTATAAATGTCATGAATTTTACAACAGTGTCATTGATATTTTTCTTGACTTAAACAACAGTGGTACAAATTGAATTTCATTAAATAGTAAAGGTGGTGCAGTGGGTAGCGCTATCGCCAGCAAGAAGGTCACTGGTTCGAGCCTCGGCTGGGTCAGTTGGCATTTCTGTGTGGAGTTTGCATGTTCTCCCTGTGTTTGTGTGGGTTTCCTCCGGGTGCTCCGGTTTCCCCCACAAGTCCAAAGACATGTGGTATAGGTGAATTGGGTAAGCTAAGTTGTCTGTAGTGTATGTGTGTGAGTGAGAATGTATGGTTGTTTCCTAGTGATGGGTTGCAGCTGGAAAAAACATGTGTAAAACATATGCTGGATAAGTTGGCGGTTCATCCTGCTATGGCGACCCCTGATTAATAAAGGGACTAAGCCGAAAAGAAAATGAATAAATGAGTAATGATGGTTTTCTAAAATTGACACATAATGAAAATTTGTGATGACAGATTAAAATTGTTCCACTGAAAACAGTGACCAGGAAAATATTTGACAATTTTACGGCTTGAAAAATGGTGACATGTTCAATACTTATTTTACCTACAGTATGCTTAAGCTGTTTTACATACTTTAAAAAAAAGTAGCTTGGTGTGTTGATATCACAATCATGTCGCACTGAAATAAGGAATGGCCGTAACAAAGTGTAAATACAATACTTGCACCCTTTATCAAAATTGAGGGATTAAGGGCATATCAGCTTAAACTTCCCTCATTTACAAAAATGAATGTACTCCAAAATTGCAAACTGCATGTTTTTTCTTCTGCGATTTTTTTTCTATTTTGCCGACATACCAGTGTATGGTGACTGCCGTACTCTTTATTTGCAAAAACTACCCCTAGTGTAAAAGTATGTGAAATCCAACCCAGTATTCAAATTCACTCAGTGAAGAATATTGAGGGTTAATACCAGGCTTGTTTTGTTGTGCAGACCTGGCAACCCTCTGCGTAGTACTGGAGTAATATGGGGAATAATGAATAAGAGTTTAGTTATAATTTCTCCAATGAACTATTAAGCAGGATATATTATATGAAAAAACAAAAAAAAAAAAAACATTAGAGATGTTTAAAAAACGTGTTAAAGAAATTTAATAAGCTCTTGCCAGTTCAAAGAACAAAAAGAGAAAACTACACATTCTTTAAGTGTTTATTTTTCCACATACAAAAATCCATATACAGAAGTCCCTAAAATTATAATGAAGGTTGTCAAAATTATAAAAATGGCACCTGGCACCCTGAACGTCACAAGAAAAGGAGGAAGAGGTCAGATATTAATGACCCCTGAGCTTCAGCAGTGCTGATTTAATGCAGTATAGGTCAGGAGATTTCTGGATTGTGTAATAGTGCTATTTAATATTTAAGAGTTACTAAATAGGATAACACAAAAATACCAGATGGGCATTGTGTAAATGACATTTTCAGTAGCCAGATAATTATCAGTCTTAACTGCTCTACCGAGAAATTGTTAGTGGGCCTGCTTTTAAATGAAGATTAACCTAATATTAGACTCCACTGGGAAAAATTGCTCATTAAGTATTGACTGGTCCTTGGTAACTATGTCAATATTAGACTATGCCTTTAAAAAAAATTGCAAATGGTCAGTATGAAGTTCAGCATCATACTTAAAAGGTCTACTTATTTTAGAAACACCTTCATATCCAAATGTACAGACAATATATGTTGACAGAGGTGTAAATAAGAATGGGGGGAAGGGCACCGTTAGAGGTAACCATGTTCATTTCTGAATCAAAGCAAAACAACAACAAATGAAAAGGGGAAAAAAAGACTGCATCTAGCAGTGGCACTCTAAAGATCCCATATTTACTTTTATACCGGAGGTTTTGAAGTACTACAGTTCTTGCAGTCACTTGATTGTGTATATAAAGCACCAGTGGTGGCACTTGGGTACCGTAGAGGTTTGTTTAGGGAGTAGTTTACATCATTGTGTATATACCCACACTGTTCACATACTCCCCATGCAAGAGGAGAGGAGAAGCACAGCACACAGTTGTCATACGTGTCGTCTTTATGACAGTCTCTATTAACCAAGTTTAATTGGACTACTACATTTTAATTCTGTTGATAACTCAAAAAAGGTCAAATTAGTAAATCTATGTTAAAGGGAGATACAAAATATCAAAAAAAAAAAAGACAGGTTAGTACCTGTAAAATTAAATGTCAGTCAGCGTAGTATATCTGAAGATAGCAGGGATGCGAGATTTTTAAAGTAAAATTCCTCAGTAATTTTAGCCTCAAATAGAATTAATATTCCCAATACCGAATATGATTGTTGATGGGTTTGCCGACACTGCTTTTGAAGAGCACTGATTTATGAATCTGACTGCATTTGGACATTATTCATCAGGAAAGGACCTGTTATTCAACCGATCCGTTATAATTAATGGCATGGTGATGTGGTTTGTATCTTCAGCATGTGAGTTCACTGCATGCCTTACATCACAGCACACTTCTTCTCCTCTGATGGGGCATTTCCATCAACTTTTTCCATTTCCAGAATAATCCTCTTGAAAACCTCTACAGCTGTCTGTAAAATAAAGATTTTTTTTCTTTTAAAATAGAGCATATACACAATACACTTTGTGTACATAAAACAAAATCTGCTTGGTGCAGAAATGTATCAGGTTTTGTAAAAATAAATTGAAACTATCAAAAGCAAAAGTTCCTCATACCTGATTTTCCTTAGCAGATGACTCCATAAACGCAGCACCCCAAGAATCAGCTAGCTTCTTTCCCTCTTCTGGTTTAATCACTCTAAGAAAAAGAATTCAATAAAACAAACATTAGTATGGAAATACCTTTTCTTCCAAACAGCCAGAGCTTGAAAACATAGATAACAATTTAGTGCTCTAAATCACAAAAGAGATTTATGTTTATGAATTAAATAATATGTTTTTCTTTTACCTAAATGGCCTTTGAATGTCTTATTTTATCAGCCAATACCAGTCTGTTTCTAGACATTTCCATCAACTAATACCAATCATTTCAACATTAAGTATTGAGATTTTTGTATTTTAAATTAAGGGAATCCCATTGAATTATTACAAATAATAAATAACTGCCAGTATATTCCAGTGCCATCATATAAACAGACTTGCCCTGATAGGACTTTGGAATCATTTAACCAGATGCCACATCAGATTCATGTTATGTAAAGATATTATTGCAATTTTAAAACATATACCACAAAAAAACACACCCCTTTTGGTAACTTTTGATATAAAGTCTGATATAAAGCAAATGTTGAAATTATACGTGCAAATAAAAACAACAACAACAACAACATTAACAAACAATAATCATAATTAAAATGGTTGACATCTTCAACATGCAACGGGTGAACAGCATATGCTTACCTTTCCATGTGAAGGTCTTTTTTGTTTCCAACTAGAACAGTAGGTACCCTGGGTAAATATGTAATATTTATGACTACATGCTTTATGGCCCCATGTAATATTTTTGACCATATGTTCAAACCACACTTACTGTATCTTTCCAACCATATCAAGAAGCTTGTCGTGTAGAACCTGCACAACTTCAAAACTGAAAAAAAAAAAAAAGTAGATTTTTTACATTGTATTGGCTTCTGAAACACATTCGAAACACCATCTAAGCCATTACAGTCAAAGTGTCATCATATAAGCAGAAATATATCTGAAGGAGAGAATGGTTTTGAAAAACACAACTAAAAGAAAACATGTACATAATAGAGGCGCTTTAACACTTGGCTTATTGTTTTGGAACTTAAGCGTTTTCTCCATTATATCAGTTAGCGTGGGCATAGGTGAACATACCAACCAGGCTCGAATCCACATCAAAAACTCTGGAGTGGTTTCTTTGTGGTGAGAAGCAATATGTCCAATGAACCAGGCTTAATAACAATTTGGTTTTGTATTGTTTTATTATGGTTTTTTGTTACTGTTTTTCAACAATAACAGTGTTGGTTTTGCTTATGCCTTTTAAATTAATCATCTGTAAACTTGGAGCAAAGACAATATGAAACACCAAATTATAGGTAAAGAACATCTTTCAGAACAACTGTGCAAAACAAAAAAAACAGACGAAGCCTTAATTCTTGCTTAAAAACTATAGAATAAAACAACAACAGCTAAACTGAAAGCTACAATAAGCACACGTAGCTGCTGTCAGATGATTTCCGACTGACGACCGATAAGAGCAGAATCTTGAAACATAAATAAGTAACCAAGAGTTCACTGGCATGTGACAAATTTTGGTTAGTTTAGAAATACATTTGTCAGTGAGGAGAATCAAATTTTCCTGCTCTGAATAGCTTTGGAGAGTTTGGAAAAGGGGTTTGACTGAGCCAGTGCCTACTGTTTCTTCGTTCTTTTTGACTGCTGAAATTGAATATTTTGGCTGTCAATATCAATAGGAAGTTATAGTACAATATACTGTATAAAGCAAGTCAAATGATGTGGCAGTTGCAAAGTTGAAACTAAAAATCTAAAAGACTCTATACAATTAAGAGAAAACTGCATAAACACTGCCAACAATTCATAAAAACTTATGCACCCAAAAACACACAATGGAGAGCAAGCAGATGAAATAAAAAAGAGGGGGAGAGATTACATAAGCATGCTTATTTCCAATTAAAAAAAATATGGTCCAAAGAAATGATCGAAATTTACCAAACATTTAACATTTAAGTAATAAGCAAAAAAATAAAAAATAAAAAAGCAAAAGTATACAGAAAAAGAGAAAAAAAAAGTAAGGAAAAAACCCTGACCTTTTCATTGAAGTGACAGAGTACACCAGAACGTAACCATGAATATCCATAGAATGAGACTGGGGGAAAATGGAATACTCATCCTAAACAGAAAGGGCAGGGGGACAACTGGTATGAAAAATGATGAAAAAATAAAGATTTTAACAAAACATGAATAAAAATAAATTGTGGGGAAATTGTCTTACCTGTCCAGCAGTGTCAACTAACTGGAGATTGAAATCTTGACCATTCACAGACACCATTTTATTAAAAGCTTAAAGACAAACGGAAATGCAGAATGATTTTGGGCATATAAGAACTTTGCAACACACAATATCTACTATGGAAACACAAGCAAGCATTCAAAACTGATATATAGAATACAACACAATTCATAAATAACTACATTTAACATTAAATTTTTTTTAACTACACATTTAGTTAAGCGGACAGATTACCTAACGACTATTACTGATAACTTGATGCATTAGCAATAATAAATGCATTAGTAACAATTTTTAGAATTATTAAATGCTTAGTAGAGGATAATCATGGAGACTTATTTGTTTATGGAAATATGTAAATCAACTGGAATGAGAATAATTATAATTTCTTTGTTAATGAATAATTAATGTTATTACAAAAGTGAGAGACAAATTTATAACATGCAAGTACTACACAGACAATTATGCACAAAAATGAAAACACATTAAATTCAACTAAGTAGAAAATAAATAAATCATGCACTATTTTGTTCTACAGACTAAATAATAGGGTTTATTGCATATTTAAAAAGACATTCGCCACCGAGCACTAACGTTTGCACACAAAGCAATACAATGGTTAGCAACAATATGAAGTGTGATTTTTACTTTTACGTAAACAACTTAATATTAAGTGTGATAACATTACTTTAACCTAACATAATGATCTTAATATTTTTTTTTTTGTAAAAGTTGCTAGCTACTGCATTTAAATTATTTGCTTATTATAACATTAATCAACATCATGCAGGTTATGTATATGTATTCCAGTCCAGTACTCACTGTTTTCAATTGTAGGGTCGTAGGAATCTACAAATTGTCCTTCTACAAACTGTATCGTAAGGGAGGATTTTCCTGTTGTAAAATAAATCAAAATGAATAAAGTAATGTTTATTCACAAATTAGTAATTACAATAAACATTACACCTAATCACAAAGGTACTGAGTGACATTAGATAATTAGCAAATTAGAAAATGCTATTATTTTATTAAAATGACAAATTTGTTAACAAAAAGGTAACAAAACTGGTCAATCCTCATATACAAGCAGGTTAACAGTACTAACCACAAACACAAATGTAAATGTACAGACTTCTACTGTCTTTTTATTTAAATGAACCCATTAACTCATAAATGCAGATAACACAGAACGTGAAATCCTACTGCAATTTCGGTCCAAATCTGGGTTATAGTTTCTTAGTCATTAAGTCTTCATTTGTCTGTTCGACTACAATGGGAATTGATACAAAATGCAGTCGTGTAAAATGCAATCGTGTGTTAATCTCTAAATTATAATAGGGTAATAATTTCAAGTTTTATCCACATAATTTTGCCCTTATTTCTGAAATGTTGCTTCAGCAAAAAGATGAAAATTTAAGATTAGACGACATGATAGATTAAATTAAGATATTTTAGGTCCCTCTTTCTCTACAGACAGCAAGGTTTGTTCAAAACAGACCATATGCCTTCACTGGTTGGTTCAATTAGAATATTATCAAGCTATGATACTTTGTGTGCACATAAAACAAAAATAACACCATTATTCAACAGTTTCTTTTACTCGGTGTCTTTACATTGTGCGCATTCACAAGTGCTGTGCAGTGACGTATACCCCTTTGCGCAGCTTCCACTGTTTGAAACAAAGCCTAGGTGCATCCTAGGTATACATCAGAGGTGCGACAAGTGAACATGCTCCCTATACTGACCCCGAGGAGAAGAAACACATTTTTATGAGCACACATAGCTTTATCGTATTCTGATTAGTTATTGAAATGGAAAAAATCAATTTCAATTCAGGAATCGGATACTGCGAATAAGAATCAAATACTTGTTATAAAACTACAATTGTGATTCCTCTTATCGATTCTTGTGTGCACATTTTTATTTTTTCATTTTGCAATCAGGCAGGAGCTTCTGCACTGGCGAGCTACTAGACCTTGAACAATAATCCAAACATTAGTTTAGAAGATAGACTGTGGGAAGTGCTCAAAAGGCATGTGACTATATTTGGTAAAGATCAATGGCAAAGCTAAATGTAATTATTGTAATAAAGTAATATGTAGCAAGCAAGATGGCTGGACCAACATGGCCAAGCATCTGCGGTTGGTTCACATCGGCTTGAAAGAATCCACCAATTTAGATTCATTGCACAACCCGAGAGCAACCAACAAGTGTTGTATATTTTAGTTGAACTGTTTTGAACGTGTAGCTGAGCAGCTCAGTGCTGGTTTTTGTTTTAAACTTCAGGTGAAACTAAACACTGCATTCTCTCCGCTGCTCAATGCCTGATCCTTCGCATATTGTTTAATAATGTAATCAAAGACACCATATTTAAATACTGTCAATGTGCTAAACTATTTATTAAATTAATTTTATTAAAACTAAGCATATATACACACATTAAAACTGTAAAACAGAATAAAGTGTGTATTATAGAAATACATTTTATTAGTTAATAAATGTTTAGGGCCTAATTTTTTTACTACATTGGAATCGAAACCAGCAATCAATAAGAATTAAAATCGATAAGCAAGATCAGAATCAAATGATAGCCAACCATAATTCTGATTAAACCACTGACGGCATGTTTTAAGGATGTTTTTTGGTACCTTTCTGAACTTTGAACAAGTTGGGAACCTTGCTGTCTATAGAGAATGAGGATGCTCTCAAATTTATTAAATATATCTTAATATGTATTCTTAACTTGAACGACGGTGAGTAATTAATGACATAAATTTCATTTTTGAGTGAACTAACTCTTTAATACAACCACCGAGCGTTGATCTGCATGTTCCTATTTAAGTTTAATGTACTCAATCAATATCATGCCAAAGTTTTTTTTTTTTTAAATATATAAAATTCTTTTGCAAACAAATAAAATATCAACATGCAGTCTTTATGCCATCAGTCTGCAAACAATACCACAAAGATGACCAACAAACAATTAACAGCTGTGTAAGAACAATTTCATACACAATTTCAAAATTATAATGATAAAAACCTATTAATCCAAACTTAATTAACCAGGCTAAGAATTTCATATACCAATGTTTCACAAATCTACATTTACAATGTTTTTTTTAACTTTCATATGACTTTGAAATTCTGACTTATGAAATAGTATAGTAAGAACTCTTCAAATTGAGCATTTCTATAAAAGAAAAAGCCATCATATCACGTGGACACGAAATATTATGACACGCAAATTAATATTTGATGCATTTATTTATATTGCATTGTCTGCAATATAAAGTTCATGAGTAGATGAAAAACTAATAAAGTAAATATAAAATATATAGTTTAGTAGAGAAACAATAACTCAAATTGGCCTGATTTCCAACCTCAAAGGACCTTTAAAATGTTACGTTAAGAAAAAAATGTTTAATTCAAGGTCAACTCATTTTGTATCATCCCTAAATCTTAAATGGAGCACTACATTGTTTATCAGTTCACCTGGTCACATTTTGCGAAGCGTTGCCCTTGAAAATGACCGAGAATAGGCGCTTTAAATCCCTTTACGGACTCAGCGCCACAGATATCGACACGTTAATGAAGCGTGGCGTCATTAAAGTGGGACAGAAGACGACAATAACCTAGTAATAAATAGCTGAAAAGAAAACGCATCGTGTTACAGGTCAACTTTGAGCGATGCAAACGTGTTGTTTGAATTGACCGATTGATGATATTTGAGTATTGACTGGCAAATGATGATCGCGTGTGGTCTGACTGAAGAAGAAGCACGTTGCTAATTCCTGCCAGCACATGCGCTTCTCCATTATGTCGCTAAACGCTGGTGCGTTGTTGGAAGCTTCTTTACGGATTCAAAACAAATACTTAACTAAACTCAAAGTAGCTGGAAATCAGGTAGCAATTAAAAATAAGTTTAATAAACAGCCGCAGAAACTACTAACTTAGCAACTTCTAAACATTCCTAATCAAAATATTTGGAACACTTACCGACTGAACGATACCCCAATACAGCAATCTTTCTGTACTTCGGTTGAGGCATTCTTTTAAAATAACCTTTAAACGTCGAAAGCAAAACAACTGGAGATTAAGAAAGAAATAGTTTATCAAACATTAGAGGTCTATCACGTGATAACAACAAACTTTTCCACGCCCTCCAGAAAGATCTTCATCGTTATTTTTGTCGCATAAAATGAACTTCGTTGCTTTACGCCAAACAGTCAACAATGATTTTCTGTTGTGGTAAACCTTTAAGCACACGGTGACGTCTTAAAACTACGACGAATGAACTAAAATGCTTATTCACCGCAGCAGTGTGCTCTTCTTCTTCTGAATTGTATGAGAGTTGGCAAACCAACTGTTGTTTCTTCTTCGCCACCTAGTGGGATGGAGCGTGAAAGGTTGCTTTATGCTGTAACGTCGGATTTAAGTTTACATTAAGCTTTTGTTTCATAAGCACGTGCTCAACATTTCTTCAAACTCACATGTATTGACCCATAAAAGTTCATAGCCCTACTCCAGTTCAAGAACAAGCCTGTGAGAGATTGTTTTGGTAAGAGCCTTAGTCTTCAGTTGGGATTGTGAATTTGAAGCTGCATTAAAACTGCAGTTTGGAACCTCTAAACAGCACAGTAGAAGAGAAAACTTTACAAAGAAAAATTCTGCATGTTTTTTTTCAAATGCCTTAATTTCTTTTCAACTGCAGAGAGAAAGAAGTTAAGGGAGTGAGTAAAATATTAGGATAATTGTTTTGGAATAGGACTAATCCTTTAAGGCTACAATGCTGCCTTTCTTCTAGCAATATTATCCATATTGTGATGTCAGAATTAGTGTTTTATTGAAGGGAAGGGCCAATGGAATCCAGGACTAAAGGGATTTTCACACTGCACTTTAAGTCCAGGTTATTGTCATTCTAAAAACACTTTTAACTTCAGAGGCCTGTTGCACAAAGCTGGTTTGTGTTTTTTGCCCATATGTTAGCGTTTAGTTAGAGCACAAGAAGGGTTTTGGGCTCAAGTAGGTGAGTTGGTTTCGATTGATTTGCATTCATATAATAATTTCTTTATGTTTCAGTTCAGTTCTTTGTTTCAGCTGCATCAACCGTGTTATTTCTGTCTTGCAGATGTCTTTAAATTCATTTGAATAAATTAATAAGATATCTCTGACTCTTGTAAGAAATTGTTAATAATAATAATAATAATAATAATAATAATAATAATAATAATAATAATTCCTTACATTTATATAGTGCTTTTCTGGACACTCAAAGCGCTTTACACATTGGGGGGAATCTCCTCAACACCCACCAGTTAAAACTGATCCTCAAGAGAAGGTTTATGTCACGTCTTGTGAAGCCACTTAACCTGATCTTAATCACTTTGGATTTGTTTGGATTTGTCAACCCCAAGCTTACTCTGCTACCCTGAGTTTGTTCAAGTCATTTTGTGCAACAGGCCTCTGGGGTTGCAGGGCTAGTGTTTTTGTGGTGTTAACAGTGCACTGTGGCGAAACAAGGTAGGGTTAGAATGTTACAGTTAGATTTTTAGCAGATCACAGCAAATTGCCTCTTATTCACATGTTTTAGGCACAAATGAAACATTCCACATTCTATAAAAAATAGTTTGAGAAAAGGAAACTAAAAACTGGGTGATTGGGTGGAGTGAAAAAAGATACTGTTTCATTTTCTAAACCTTCAACGCTATTGCTATAAACATTTAATAATTAATAATCCATGTAACATTTAATCATTTTTAGCTTTTTAATAAAACAAAGATTTTTCATGTTTTTGCATGATTATTGTATGTTCAAATTGTGTTACTTCCGGTTTATTTTTTTCACATTTTCTTGCAAATTGTTGTTTCTACACCAACTTTCTTTCAGTGTGAATTATGGGTTATTTGCACTGTGGTGATACCTTACTTTTATCCATCTTTGCATTAAAATTAATCAAGGTTAATTTCACAATGGCTTAAACAAGACATGTAGACCTCTTGTCAGAGAATGATATTAATAAGACTAAAAGCTCTCCTGCATTACTCTGCATTCTGACAGGAAAGGTCTGCCTACAGTTACTGAGGGGTTTCAAATCTTGGCACTCAGCATGGGAAGATTCAATTATGTCTTGCATTCCCCTAATGGCTTGCTTAGAGCATAAAGTGGAATGTTCTTTCTCAGAAGAAATGGCCTGTACTTTCAATTAGGCTGTGTAAAAATTCTTCATTGTTGACTGAATCTTATGGTTTAACCATTACTTCACCCATGAGAATTTCTCATACTCTATCTTTCCTTAAACGATGACGGTGTGACTGGTTGCAGGGCATGACAGAATTCAAGTGATAATGCACCAACTACAAACATTAGTTACAGTTCAGACACAGTTAAAGGTGAAGCTAACACAATAACACTTGATTACAATAAGTGTTTAGGAGTTTATGAAAACAAGAAATTGTTATGCTAAAAATGCACACCTCTAATAGGCGTCAAATTTTAGAGATCTGCATACTGATTAGGCTTTGACCGTTAAAGTCTGCTGTTGATAGAACCATTGTTTTTTGAGGTTAGAGTTGCAGTGTACTGGGACCATTAAGAACATATCACTAAAAAAATACTGGGTTCCACACAATAGATTTGTGTTGAGATCACATGAAGGAATTAAGTAAACTTATTAGTTGTTACAAATTTAAGAGGGTTGAGCATAAAACAAATATGTTGTAGTTAGAACAAACAGCAAATGTCATTTTTTGAGTGATCCTTAATAATGGGGGTATAATATGTTATATGACAGGGTGAATATTAGGCACATTGTTAGCTTTCTTTGTAGGACCCAATGGGATCTATTTTGGAGCCTCGACCTAGACATTTTGTTGAACAAAAAGTTTAATCTGGAACAGAATAATTTGTGTTTGGAAATCCCAATTTTTGCTATGTAGAATCAGGTAATTTTGTGTCACTTTTTCCAAAGTAAAATGGGATTGGATCACCCTGATTCAGATACACACTTTTTATATAAACAATGCTCTAAATTAGACCGCATATAACAATTTTGTCTGATGTAAAAAAACAACAACAAACAAGTAGTATGGTCAATGTGGGGTCACAAATTGATTTAAAGTGAAGAGACAATACATAAAATACCCCCCCCCCCTTCTTTTTTAAACAATTTTTAAATCATCGGGAGGCTACATGTCAAATAATTAACTAAATTAAAAATATAAATGTTTATGCTACATGATAGAAATTAATAAAAAAATTTATTTATAAGTTTATTATAGCCTTGTTCTTGAATTCCACCCTGCTGATAATCGATTTTTGGATCAAAAGAATGTCAATTTTACTAAAACAAATGGAACAACAGTATGAGGATTTAATCCAGATCAAAATCAAGATCTCTTTTTTTACCCTCACAATAAAGGGAACTCCAGGCATGACTGAATTAAATATAATAACTATTTGACTCATTTTAAATTTAACCCTATTCATACCGAACGTTGAAGAAAAAAAATAAAACCTCAAATTAATTTCTTAAACTTTTTTCTTCGTCTTTTCATAGCTGATAATATTCCCATGGGTTTGTAAATACATTCATTCACGAGTTGACGTTCCTAAACTGCAGCGTTTGACTGCTATGGGTGTGTGCTTTCCACGCGTGACTGGATAAATGCGCATCATTTCACATTTAACCAGCAGAAGCGGAGGGAAGTGAGCTACTGTCGGCTGACGACGAGCAATTTGTTGGGAAGCAAAAAGATAAACTGACATCGGAACAATCAATTAATAAATCAGTGGGGATTGTTGGGAGAGTGGATTGGTAATGACATATCACACAAACGAGGAAAACAAACGAATTATCACATGAGAATAAAACAAGTGAAGAACAAACTGTGACATCTGTGTGGTAAGTTTGCTTTTAATTATTGTAGCCTACTCTAAGATGATTTAACGAAAGAACAGATATGCATTAAAAAAGCAGATGTTTTGGTTATTACACTGCAAGATAGAAGTAAATTAAATAAGGTTATACGTTTATACAATACACGTATAGACAATTAATTAGCCTATATGACTCCGAAAGAATTTTGTGCAACCTGAAGGGCAGAATAATATCAGAAAGGCGTGTGAATGTATGCGTGTTCAAACTGTGACGACTTGTTTAGACGGTTGCCTAATTATTTTGATCAGGCACGTATGTAATTTATATGATTTTGACCACTTAATCAGTCCTTTGGAAATGCGGTGTGCGTGTGAGTAATAGGTTTAAGCTTTTATAGAAAGTGCTCGCGGTTGTTCAAGTTACCCTCCCACAGTAAATGAACGGTCACCCTAATAAAATCATAAATTAAAACCAAAACAGGCCGTGGTGTAATAAACAATAATAACATTGTGAAACTTTAATAGTCTCTGCACAAATGAAAGAGATTCCCTGAAGAATATGATCATACTGGTTGTCACATGATTCTAGAGGAGTATCCGAATATTCATCCGAATAGTAGCCAATATTGTAGGCTAAGGGATATAGCCTATTAGACATAAATGTTTGCCTAGGTCGTACATATTTACTGCACACCGTACTCTGCTATGAAGAGTTAAGATGGAAAAAAAACTTCTAATTTCCATCTTTAATTTTCTTCTAAAATGTTTTTAAAAATCTGCATTGTATATTATGGGAGACACTTATTGTTTTTGGAAGTTCTGCTTAAAAAGACTGAAATATTAAATAAAATTGCACTACACATAATCCTACTTAATGTATA
>CAIGQW010055671.1:9801442-9850692 GCA_903798125.1 Danio choprae | reverse complement strand
CTATACAGTGTATATTAAAGGTTTGACAGCACAAGTGTGTAAAATGAAATAAGTATGCAGTGTTATATGAATACGTTTTTGTGAAAAATCACAGATTTAAATCTCAAGTTGCTTTAAAACCATCCTTTTAGAACAGCTAATGAAGTAATCTTATTTTCCATTGCATTTTGTAAAATAATTTCTTATTCACTTTCCTTTGGCTTAGTGCTGGGAAGATACATAGTCTCTCTCTTTCAAACACACAGATACACTACGGCCAATTTAGTTGATCCAATTGACCTAAACCGCATGTCTTTAGACTGCGGGGGAAACTGGAAGCACCTGGATGTGTGGATGTGAGCTTATGGATGTGTTTAATCATGATTTTAATGCAGAATGTGTTACTCACTGTCAGGACTTGGTGTTTCCCCGTCATGTGTTGGTGTTTACTTCTGGGTTTAGTCATGTGATTCCTTTGTCTCTCTTCTTGCCATCATAAGTGTTCATTAATTTCAGGTGTCCCTTGTTATGTTAGAGTTGTTCACTTTAATCTCTTGTCTAACGTCTGTTTGGATGTCTCCTGTTTTCACTGTGTGGTTGTATAATAAAAGTTTTGCATGTTTTCTACTCCATTTCCTGTATGTTAGTACAACTGTGACACTTACCAACTTTAACACACATTAATGCCAAAGTCAATATACCACTTCATACAATCAGGGGTTTTCAGTCCTGGTCTTGCATGGGGACCCAATGTTCTGCACATTTTGTCTCTTCTATGTGTTCTCTGCTAGTCAGCTGATGATCTGAATCAGGTGAGTTAGACAACGGAGACATGCAAAATGCGAAGAGTCGTGTGTCCTCAGGACCATGATTGAAAACCACTGATCTAGAAGTGTCAAAGCTGCTTTACAAGGATGAATGGGAACAAAAGTCAGGTAAAAATATAAGTTTTGTGGGACTTATTTAATATACCAAGCAGGTAAATTTAACGGAATGGTGGTAGAATGCTGGTGTGGTCAGTTTTAGATAGTTCAAAAATTAGTTAGTGCAATTTGCAACCCAGGCTCATTCTCAAAACGTACCTGTGGATACATTTCTGGAGACCGCTAAATACGTTCCGGGAGGTACTTTTTTTGCAGTTTTTGTTTTCTCTAATCCACCAGAGGCCGCTGTGTACGCTTTTTGAGATCTCAAATTTCTCTCGTGAGTGCCATTCGTGTCTGCTGTTCTCGCGTTAACCCACCAGAGGCCGCTGTTGACTGACTGTTTGACTGACTGAACGTCTGACTGACCGATCGACTGACCCACCCACTTTCCTAAACCCAACCAACAATTTTCAAAAGCAATCCAGGAAAAAAAAAGCCCTTGTCTGATTTTTACCACGTTTTAATTTTTTTACCACATTCTCACCCTGTTATTTACTTGTTTATTTTATTTTTTGGATTCTGTTTTTGTCTTACCGGCTTTCTGGAACCGTTCTTCACCGGACTTGAACCCCGTCGTTGTGGTCAACTCCTCTCTGCGTCTCAAGTCCGCCGACGTACGTTGCGAGCTAACTGGACAAACTGGTTACAGCAGGAAAGCCGTCCATACAGAGGTAAGCGGTCAGCTGGTAAGCGCGAAAAGGAATGGCGTCATACCACCACGTAGTGTTCGTTTAAAAAATTAAATACAGCCATACGTACCTCTGGCCACATAATTCGCGGTCTTCAGAAATGTGCCCAGGGCTACGTTTTCAGAATGAACCTGTGTTGGCATTTTGATATGAATGTCACTTGAAGATCCACTAAAGTGCAGCTCCACTGACCCCAAACAAACTAGCCAAATGGAACAGTGGCAAGGAAACAAAACCAATAAGCCGGGACAGGGAACCAGTTCTTCTCCCCAAATGGAATAGAGGAAGAACTGCAGTCTAGAAAGTGGTGGATGATGTCTGTGGCCTTGAGCATAATAAATAAACATCATGATAAAGGTGCAGGCCTGAACTGTGTCAGAAATTTTAGCTGTTAGACAAGAAAAATATCTACTTTCTGCAGTTGATTTTTATACCGTAGGTATTATGAATTGGCAAGATGTTTTTGAATGTAATAGACATAATACATAATGGCTGTAATACATCAGGAGTTCACTAAAGGGGAGATCTCTTTTGCTCTCTTCAAAGCAAAGCAGACATTAAATTACAAAGTTATTTGGCCCTATTGTATATTGTATTGTAGATTGTTATTACCTCTCATTTATTTTTATTCTTCATTTTTTTTGTCAATCTTATCCTCAGATCTATCTCATCTTCATGAATTATAATGAATGTCTGTTTTAAAAAAAAGTCATGGTCCTTTTGGCAGTTAAGGGAATTTTACTTCACAATGCTCCCTTTTAATATAAAAGTCATATTAAAAACATTTATTCCATGCTGTGCATTAATTTCTTCCTGATTATTTAAAATTGTCCTTTGCATTCCACTGTAACAGTATATTAATAAAACCTCCTGATATAATACTACTACTGTACTAATACAAATGTAATAATTCACTGAAATGCACAAAGAATTTTTAGTTTTTCTTACCAAACCTTGAGATCGCTTACCAAGTCTTCACAGGAATGCTTTAAAATGTTGTAAGGGTCCATCTATTAGCCTAATGATGAAAATAACAGCATGGGTGAAATGTGTGAAAGCCTACATAAAGAATTATTGATTTAGCCACTATATTATATCATACTAAGTCAATGATTGTCAGAAATCAACAGGTCTCATATGTTGTGCCTTATGCTCCATCCATCTGAGCAACCCAGGCTCATTCTGAAAACGTACCCCAATATACATATCTGGAGAGTGCCAAATATGTCCCTGGAGGTACGTTTTTTTGTGAATCCACCAGAGGCCGCTGTATACGCTTTTTAAGATCTCAAATTTCTCTCGTGAGTGCCATTTGCGCCTGCCAGAGGCCACTGTCGACTGACTGTCAGACTGACCGATCGACTGACCCACCCTTCTCCTTACCTAAACCCAACCGATAGTGTTTTCAAAAGCACAGATTGCCACTGGACAAACTGGTAACAGCAGAAAAATATGTACACATGGAGGTAAGTGGTCAACTGGTAAGCACAAAAAGAAATGGCGTCATACCGCTCCGTATCGTTAATTTTAAAGACGAAATGCAGCCATACGTATCTCTGGCTACATAATTCCAGTCTCCAGAAATGTATATATGGCTATGTTTTCAGAATGAGCTTATGTTGCTGGTCATAGGTTGTGGAAACTCCAGCTTAAATAATCTACTAAATATAAAGGATTTCAGTAAAACTTAAAATATAGCAAATATAACATTTTATTTGTCAGGTAAAGATTTTTCATGTCAATTTACATAATTAAACAAAAATAAGCCAATTCAGAAATGTACAACATCAATTACTCAAAGATAAATCTTAGAGTTAGAGATGGATACCTGATCATGTAGAAGTATAGTGCAGCTTATAAGTTTTGGTGAAGAGCTCAGACTCACACACTGCAACAGAGTACAGAATCCTACAGACACTTTTGCACATTTTCCTTAAATACTCAAATCACAACAAATCAATCATCAATCAATCAAAACAATCATAAATTCAAGACAATAAAAGCTTCACAAAGACTGGTCATGGGTTAATGTGAAGACCATTTTGCACAATTAGTACCCTGGAGTAGAGCATTTGGCAAAGTTCTTATCAAAGTCCAAACCCAGGTCAACAGATACAAGTGAAATTGTGAAATATTACTGTGAAATTAGACCACTTTACCAATCACACAGAGACATTTAAAATGATACCAAACATAAAAGGGAAAATTATAGATTCACAAGATACACCATACTGAGAACTTGGAGATTATGTGTAGATGAGTGTTAGTGACCTGCTCTGGTGGAGAAGATAAAGTAGAGGGCAGAGAGGGGGGTTCAGGGTGGGTGACTGAGACAGTTGAAAAACTGGTTTCCAAGCTGATCTTCTGCTCAGATTGGAAAGTGTATTGTTTTAGTGCCTGACAATTCTCCTGGTCTTGCCTCATGAATTTCTATAACAGTAATTAGAGTCTTATATTATGGAGAGATTTAGCCATCCTAGCAATAAAATTTCTAATAAAAATTAGAGGCCATAAGAAACATCTAGTTTTTCTAGGTGTTTTTGGTGTTTTTCTAACCATTCTAATTTTATCATTTAATAATTAATGACTGGTCAAAAATATAATAAAATTTGCATTAGCACTGTTATATCCTCATGTATGCCATATAGCCCATAACACACTCTCACATTTCTTTTTTACATTTTAGGAGGAGTAAAATCTACATATGTGATTTCAAAAACCAGATGCATTTAGAACTGTAGAACTTTAGAACTGGTTTGACCACCTCCTGAAGTGGTTTGAGTGAGGATATAATAGATTCCAATGTTTTAAAAAAAGACTTAGGAAGAAAATAGGGAATTGTCTGAAACAGAAAGAGCATTATGTCACGGTCACAGACACAAAGGAGAAAAGGCAGGGATTACTTTGTGAGTATTTATTGTGGAGCATGCGCAAACAGTGGGTAAACAGGTGAGCGGTGCAACTGGTTGAAGGCTCTCTCACACGCTAGTCCAAGCGGTAAGTTCAAGTTCATTGCAATCACCAATGTAACAAAAGTCACTTCCCTTAATCGGTCATTTGCATCCACAGATACAGAAAGCAAGCCTCCAAGGAGCACAGGAGAGATCGAAGCACTAGGGAGAAGATCCAGGAAGCGGAGACCATCCAACTTCAGTTCCAGCCAATGAGTAACTGAATCGGGGCCAAATCCTTCCCAGTCTACGAGGTATTGGAGTCGGCCGTTCCACCGCCAGAGTCAAGAATCTCTTGGACCCGATAGATGCGGTCTCCGAGGATCTCAGGTTGAAATCTACTCCGAGATGCGTCCAGGGCCGGTGGGGAATGGGTAAAGGTTGCAGTTTACCTTCGGGCAGTCGGCGAGGAGTGGTGGTGATAGCACAAACTGAACACCCCCGGACATACTGGGAAACGTCCTTGGCCATTCTCGGCCAACAATATTTTCCTTGGAGTAGCGAGAGGGTTCGCCTGCTGCCAGGGTGTCCTAAGCCAAGGGGCGTGTGTGCACTATCCAAGAGGGAGAGACGGTGACTGGTGGGCATGTAGGTGAGGCCCTGGGGAGAATCAAGGGGTGCTGGCTCCTCAAGTGTGGCACGGATCTCTTCATCTGTTTGCCAGAATATAGGTACTAGAAAGATCGAGGGAAGTGGGACGGGCTCGGGAGCATCTTTAATGGGGTCTGGTGAGTACGTTTGGGAAAGGGCGTCAGCTTTGCAGTTTTTATGACCTGGTTGGTAGGTTATGTGGAAGTTGAAACAAGCGAAGAACAGTGAGCAGCGGGCTTGACGGGCATTAAGACGTTGGGCGTTGTGGAGGTACTGGAGGTTTTTGTGGTCGGTAATGACGGTGAAGGGTGATTGGGCTCGTTCGATCCAGTGCCGCCACTCCTTGAGGGCAAGTTTGATGGCCAGCAGTTCGCGGTCACCGATCCCGTAATTCGGGGGAGAGGATGGCACCTACTCCCACATCGCCTTCTACGACGAAGGGTCATGTAGGGTCAGGGTGTTTGAGGATGGGTGCCAAGGTGAACTTTTCTTTGAGCAGGTGAAAGGCATCTAGGTTCCAGGAGAGGGTTCGTCGTCCGCCTTTAGGTAGGGAGGTTAAAGGGGCAAAGAGGAGACTGTAATTCTTGATAAATCGGCGGTAAAAGTTAGGGAAAACCAAGGAATCTTTGTAGTTCTTTGACTGTCTGAGGTTCTTCCCACTTAGCCACCGCATCCACTTTACCAGTCTCCATCCGGACACCTTCAGCTGAGATCATGTATTCGAGAAAGGATATGGTGGTTCGGTGGAATTCACATTTCTCCGGCTTGAGATATAGTTGGTGTTCTCTCAGGCGGTGTAGGACTTGGCGCACATGATTTTAGTGGTCTTTCATGTTGTGGGAGTAAATCAGGATATCATCGATGTAGACAATGACGAAGTGGTGGAAGAGGTCCCGGAAGATGTCGTTCATGAAGTTTTGAAAGATTGAGGGATTGTTCGCTAGGCCGTAGGGCATCACCTGGTACTCATTGTGGCCAGTGGGGGTGACAAAGGCGGTCTTCCACTCATCACCTTTTCGGATACGGATCAAGTTGTAAGCGCTGCGGAGGTCCAGTTTGCTGAATACCCCTGCTTCGCGGTGTTCCTCCAAGGCAGCGGGGACAAGTGGCAATGGATAGGCGAACTTTACTGTGGTGTCATTCCGCACTCGGTAATCGATACATGGTCGTAGTCCTCCATCCTTTTTGGAAACAAAGAAAAAACTTGATGCGGCAGGTGACGTGAAGGGTCTGATGAACCCCTGGTGTAGGGCTTGCACGTGGTGCTCCATGCAAGGATTTCCTCTGAGCTCCAGTCAATAGTGGGTTGATGTTGCACGAGCCAGGGTCTACCAAGGATAACGTCGACGTTCGCCCGTGGGAGGACCAGCAGGACATTTATTTCTGAATGAGTCGGAGTAGTGAGAAGAGTGATTTCTTTAGTCCGTCGGGAGATCTTACCATTGCCCAATGGTGAGTTCTGGATGTGATGATCTGATACTGGGTTTCGTTGGTTACCGTGGGTATGTGATGCTTCGAGATGAAGTGGGATGAGATAAAATTTCCTGCCGCTCCGGAGTCCACCAGGACATGTATGGGGAGAATGCAAGAATTAATCATCAGTGACGCTTTAATATGGGGTATGTCGGAAACTGTGGGTGTAATGGAAAATGCACTCACCATTGGACGAGGTGGACGAACGGGACAGGCGGAGATGAGGTGGGAGGCTTCTCCACAATACAGGCATAGCCTATTCCTGATCCGTCATTGACATTCCGAAATGGTGATACGGTAGGAGTCCGTGATCATCGGTTCGTCAACGACTGGAGGAGGTGAAGAAGTTCTGAAAGGGGGTGCACTGGTAGTGGACAAGGAGTTGGAACAGACAGAAAGATGTTGGGAGACATTCGTGGCCTTTTTAATAAAAGTCAAGGTTCACGCTGTCATCGTAGATCACCATGTGTTTACGGATGTTAGGCTTGAGTCCTTTGCGGTAGGCTGCCAGGAGCTCAACCTGATTCCAACCGCTGCTGGCAGCGAGTGCTCTGAAGCGCAAAGTGTACTGGATGGAGGTTTTAACTTGACTGAGTGTGATAAGTTCATCATGTACTGAGAGGGGGTAAGTGCCACACTGAACACCTCTTTAAAATGGCTTACGAAGGCTTGATGAGACGACATGAAAGGACTGTTGGCATTCCAGAGTGCGTCAGCCCACTAGAGTGCCGTTCCAGTAAGGAGTGAAATCATGAATGCTATTTTTGAACCTTCATTCAGGAATAGTGGAGCATTAGCCTCAATGTAGAGGGAGCATTGCAGGAGGAAACCAGCGCAGGTGCTGGGTTTGCCGACGTAGCTCAAAGGGCGAGAGAGGGGCGTATTCAAGATCGAAGAGGGGTTAGCGTTGGCACCCAGGGGTGCGGAAGGAAGGGCTTGCCGGAAAACAAATGCCATCCCGGCGATTGGATCCGGCGAGATTCTGGAAGTAACAGCGTTAGCTTCCATCGGCTAACAGGAAGTGTTTGTAGGGACTGGAATCCTGTCACGGTCACACACACAAAGAAGAGAAGGCAGGGATTACTTTGTGAGTATTTATTGTGGAGCATGAACAAACAGTGGGTAAACAGGTGAGCAGTGCAACTGGTTGAAGGCTCTCTCACACACTAGTCCAAGCGGTAAGTTCAAGTTCATTGCAATCACCAATGTAACAAAAGTCACTTCCCTTAATCGGTCATTTGCATCCACAGATACAGAAAGCAAGCCTCCAAGGAGCACAGGAGAGATCGGAGCACTAGGGAGAAGATCCAGGAAGGGGAGACCATCCAACTTCAATTCCAGCCAGTGAGTAACTGAATGAGGTGAGTATATTTAGGAAGTGGGTTATTGCAGGTGCAGGTGTGGGTGATTAGAACTCAGGTGATTGTTCACGAGTGTGGTGTGTGGTGGATGGTGATGGTGAGTGGTGACTGGGACTGAGGGAACGTGCAGAGGGTGTGACACATTCGTGGGAGGATATTCATCTTAACTGATTCAATCCTACCTACTAAAGTCAATGAGAGATTATTCCAACGCAGATTATCAGTTTTAATATGTTCTAGCAGCTTAGTAAAATTTTCTTTATGTAATGGCTTGAAGGAATTTGAGATGTGGTCTCCCAAATAATGGAAGCCACAACCAGACAGGCGAAAGGGGAGCATAGCTGGGTGATTTGTTTTGCCAATTTGTTTACGGGAAAACATTCACTTTTAGCTAGATTCCGCTTGTATCCTGAAATCGAACCAAACTCAATAAGCAGACGTATTATGCCATCCATACAGTTGAGAGGATCAGAAACAAATAATAATAAATCATCAGCATATAGTGAAACACGATGTTCAAAACCTCCTCTGTAAATCCCTGAGAAGTTTGAAGACGATTTTAAGGCTATATGAGGTTCTATAGCTAAAGCAAAAAGGAGAGGAGAAAGTGGGCAACCTTGACGGGTGCCCCGAGAAAGAGGAAAGTAAGAAGATATCTCAGAATTTGTTTTTACACGAGCTGAGGGAGTATAATACATTAATCCATGAGATGAATTTGGGTCCAAATCCAAATTTTTGCAAAACTATAAATAAATAATCCCACTCAGCCCGGTCAAAGGCCTTCTCTGCGTCTAATGAGATAACCATTTCAGGCTTTGGTGACCGGGATAGAGTGAGGACCACATTTGAGAGCCTATGCACATTGGACGATAAATGTCGGTCTAGTATGAAACCAGTTTGATCCTCCGATATGATGAGTGGGAGATGAATTTCCAACCGTTTGGCTAAAACTTTAGCTAATAATTTAATATCATGATTAATTAAACTGATTGGTCTATAGCTACTGAAAAATGTAGGGTCTTTATCTTTTTTTAATATTAGTGAAATCAAAGCTTGGTTCAAAGATGAGGATAAAAAGCCTTAATCAATGGAGTAATTGTATAAGTCTAATAAGAAATTTTTGAAAGCCGTCTGGGCCTGGAGCCTTATTGCTTTTCATGGTTAAGATGCAAGAGGCAATTTCCTGTGTGCTAAGAGGTTCATCTAGTTTGCTAACTGTAACTGAGTTTAACTTAGGAAATTCTAATTCAGAGAGAAAGTTATTAATAGTGGCAGCATCTGAACAGCTTTTTGACTTGTAAAGATAAGAGTAAAAAGAAGCAAACTCTAAATAAATTTTATCTGGGTTTGTAGTGAGGTTATTTGAGGAGTCATAGATCTGTGAGATTAAATGAGAAGCAGCCTGGTGCTTAAGTTGAGATGCTAAAAGGTGACCAGTTCTCTCTCCGTGCTCGTAATAGGTTGCTTTTGTGCGTTTTAATAAGATTTCTGCCTTGTTGGTTGTCAATAAATAGAAAGTTTTAGGCGTTCTGTTTCAAGGACAGGATTTGGTGAACTAGAATTTAATCTGTCTATCTTTCAAATGTTGTCAGTGAGTCTCTGTTGTTCCTGGATTTGGACCAGTGCGAATTAAAATAAATGATGCTCCCACATATGTATGCTTTGAATGTTTCCCATAGGAGAATTGGTGATATTGAATCTGAATTGTTAGTTTCTAAAAAAAGTCTATATCTTTAGATATGTGTTCACAAAATTCCTTGTTAGCCAACAGCTCAGTGTTAAGCAATTTCCAAGTTGCAGCTTGGCTCTCCAAATTTCGAGGAAAGCTTGATTTTATGCTTTTAAATGAAACTTGGCTAGATGACAGCTGTAGTGCAGCAGTCCTGAATGAAACCGCCCCAGCAAATTTTGACTTTATGAGTGTTTGCAATGCCAATAGGAGAGGTGGAGGCATTGCTGCCCTGTTTAAAGATGTCTATGAGTGTAAACAAGTGCAATTTGGTGACTATTTGTCCTTTGAATATCTAAGTATAGCACTAAAGGGTGCTCCACGCATCTTACTGATCATTATCTACAGACCTCCAAAATATTCTCCAACTTTAATTGATGATTTTACAGAGCTGCTATCAATAGTAACCTCTGAATTCGACCATTTTACTATTGCTGGGGATTTTAATATTCACATTGATAATCCAGAAATCAATGCTGCAAAAGAACTCATGACTGTTTTTAACACTTTTGATCTGACTCAGCATGTTCAAGGACCCACACACAATCGTGGACACACTCTAGATTTAACTATAACTAAGGGTTTACACATTTCATCGACTGTTGTTAAGGATGTTGCATCTGATCATTTCTGTATTTTCTTTGATATATTGATCACTCCAGCCATTGAAGACAGATCTGTCCCTGACAGAAAGAGATGCATAAATGAGAACACTAGTGAGCAGTTTATGAAGGCCATATTGCTAGCACCAAGCATATCTGCAAACTCTGTTGATTCTCTCCTTGATTTGTTTAACTCTAATGCTCCCAGTTACATTCAGAATAGATTTTAAAATGCTACTACTTGTCTATAAATCACTAAATGGCCTAGGACCTCAATACATTATATATATGCTCACAATACAAACCTAACAGATCACTCAGATCTTTAGGATCATATAAATTAGAAATTCCAAGAGTTCAGTCAAAGCAGGGTGAATCCGCCTTCAGCTACTGCACCCCCTGCTGCTGGAATCAGCTTCCAGAAATGATCAGATGTGCTCCAACATTAGGTACATTCAAATCCAGACTGAAAACACATCTGTTTAGCTGTGCCTTTACTGAATGAGAACTGTGCTACGTCTCACAGATCGCACTATTATGTCTTTCTTTTCTTTTTCATTCTTTTATAACCTGTTTTAACACATTTTAATCTGTTTTTATCTGTTTTTATTTTATTTGTTTTTATTTTTTATACTCCTCTCTTTTATTCCTGTTTATGTAAAGCACTTTGAATTGCCATTGTGTATGAAATGTGCTATATAAATAAACTTGCCTTGCCTTGCCTTACTATTGCAGATAAAAAAAAGATTTATCTGCAAAAAAAATAATCAATGCGTGAATAGACATGGTGGACATTCGAGAAGAAAGAAAATTATTTTATGGTTGGATTGAGGAATTGATGTAGGAGCTGATGTTTTTGGTTGTGAACAATCTAGACTTGGGTTAATAGTGCAATTAAGGTCTCCACCTAGAATAAGGTGGTGAGTGCCTAAATTTGGGAGGTGAGAGTAAAGTTGTAACACGCAATGTAGGACATGACAAGACGGGAACACGATATTAACAAAAGGACGGATTTATTTACAAACACTTACTGATAACAGACACTGGAAACGGGCAGACAGGACATCAACGCAGAATACAATACCGGACAATGAATGATACACACGGAAGGGTTTAAATAGACAGAGGGATGATTAAACTAACAGGGCACAAGGGATGGACACAGGTGAGATTAATCAACACTGAACATGGCGGGAAAAGACAGAACAAAGGGATCACATGACGAAAACAATAGCACATGACATGGACGAACACTGACAGTACCCCCCCTTTTGAAGGCGCATCCTCGCGCCTTCAACAGGAAACAACAGAACGAAGGAGGGTAGAAGGGGAGGGTACAAAGGAGGAGTCTGAGGTAGACACAGGAAGGGAACTGCAGCAGGAGGACCCAGGGCACAGCCAGAAGGATGGCCCCGGGCGGAGTCGAGGAAGGGAGGAACCATGGAGGAGGAGTGGCTGCCGACTCCAGGGGGCCGACCGAGGGAGACGCCACTGATGGTGGTGGAGCCCAAGGAAGTGACGGAGAGCCGTAGGGCGAAGGTGACACCGAGGTCTCTGAGGGCCGGGCGAAGCAGGCGGCTCACCCGAGCAAGGCGACGGCGGGGTTCCGGAAGCCCGCGGCGTAGCCAGAGCGACGGAGGACCAAGGCGTAGCTGGAGGGAAGGAGGAGCTCAACGCAGCCGGTGGGATGGTGCGATGAGGTGCAGCCGGAAGAGTGGAGTCCAGAGGCGAAGGAAGGGCTACGACTGACCAAGGTGGAGCTGGAGGGACGAGGGAACCTGGCGGAGCTGGTGGGCGGACGGCCCACGACGAAGACGAGGGAGGAGTGCGCCATCGCGGAGCCCTAGGGTCGAAGGGCCGAGGTGGAGTCCGCAGCTCGGAGGTTGGAGGAGCTGACGCTGGGCGACACCCCCCAGAGGGCGACGCAGACAGGTAGCACCCACAAGCGAGCTCCATTTCCGGAGCTGGAGGGCGAGCTGGGGGGCTGGCTGACTGGAGCAGTGCTGGAGCTGGATGACTGGCTGCAGTTCTGGGGGACCGTGGGAAGCTACTCATGACCCTGGAGCTGAGGCTTTTTTTCAGAAGAAAGGTTAAAAAACTGTGCGGAGACAGTTGGTTGCTGCCTGAAAACAGCGGAAGGTAATTGCTGTCTAAAAACAGCGGAAGGTTAAAAATGAAGCCCCAGAAGCCAATGAGTAGCCTCCCAGTGTCCAGCCGCTGTCCATCTGCATAGGGGAGGTGGGCGGGCCTCTCGCTGCTCTCGCTGGTATCCGCCAGGACTCCCACTCTTGGCGGTGTTGCCGGCTCGCACACCTGGTCAGACGGGGATTTAAACTCCTCCATCTCAGCTGGATTCCGCTCCATCGCTCTAGGGGGCGATAGCTCATCGGCTGGGGGTGGCTCTCCGTCTGCGGTGGGCTCTGGCAAGCGCTCCCTGCAGGTGGATGGTGATGCTTGGCTGGTCACTGGGTCTGGAGTGGCACTGACGAGATCTTCCTCCAGAAAGGCGGTGAGGGGAAATCCTTTACTCGCCAGTGTCCACTCCATTCTTGCGGCGGTGTTGCCCTGAGGACCATCTTCGGGCGATTGTGCTCTGCTAAAGATGATAGGCGTGCAGAGCACGTCGCCCGGAAAGCTGTTGGCAGTCGCTCGATCATGGTCCTCAGGGCTGCTTTCCCCCTGCTCCAGCAGGCAGTGAAGATGAACAGGAAGGTGGGTGGGGTCCAGGGAAACATGAAGGGAAGAAAATAAAACACTGAGGGGCAAAAAGACTATGAAAAGAAAATTTGGGGAAAACACGCCGCTACTTTTTGGGTCCGGTATTCTGTAACACGCAATGTAGGACATGACAAGACGGGAACACGATATTAACAAAAGGACGGATTTATTTACAAACACTTACTGATAACAGACACTGGAAACGGGCAGACAGGACATCAACGCAGAACAATACAATACCGGACAACGAATGATACACACGGAAGGGTTTAAATAGACAGAGGGATGATTAAACTAACAGGGCACAAGGGATGGACACAGGTGAGATTAATCAACACTGAACATGGCGGGAAAAGACAGAACAAAGGGATCACATGACGAAAACAATAGCACATGACATGGACGAACACTGACAAAAGTGAGATGACAAAAGCTGGGTTGTCAAAATTGGGAGCAAAACACTGGGTAAAATGACAGGTGTTTTGTGCAAAGAATGTTTGGATCGGAAAATACATCATCTACATCGATACATTTTAATCGTTTGTGTATTAAAATAGCGGTATTGGTTACGTATGGTTTGCGTAATCTAGTCTGGTCACATATTCTAAGGTGGGTTTCCTGAAGAAAGGCAACATCTGTGGATAAGCTGTTTAAGTGTGAGAACACTTTTGATCTTTTAACTTGACTGCCCAGGCCTCTCACATTCCAAGTCACAAATTTAACAGTATGATTAGGCAGAGGCACAATATGTAAAAATGCTGAAAGATGGATTCAAGCCGAATGAAACAAAAGGGTGTAACTATAAAAAAAATGAACAAAATAAATAATAAGAAATAAAATCAAAAAGGAAGGGAGGGAATGGGTATATAACGAAATAGATATAGATATAGATATAGATATAGATATAGATATAAAGAAATTACATGTAAAAACGCGGAGCTTAGACAACAAGCATCTTCACCGCCGCATTACCAAACCAGAAGCCGAATAAACTAAATTGGTCGTAATGTATGAGTGTGTGTGTGAATCAGATGTGTTTGTTTAGGGTTGGACCAGAACTCTGCAGCAAAATGGCCCTCCAGGATAAAAGTTGCCCATCCCTTCTCTAGTTTGTCGTTCTTAAGGAAAGTTATTGCTAAGTTGATCAATTTCTGGATCTTGTTTGTTTGCTTCAGTTAAAGCTGGTCTTCCTCTTCATTCTGTAACAGAAGACCTGACTGATCACAAACATTGACCCAAGTAATCACTGAAATTCATCCATTGACCTGTTTGCCAAACTGGTTCAGTAGCGCAATCAGTCACTGCAAACAATGGCCACAACTCTTTCGTGAGCGACAGCGACCATTGGCCAGGTGGGCGTGTCAAGCGACGCTACAAATTCAATTCAATGTATATAGCGCTTTTTACAATGTAGATTGTGTGAAAGTAGCTTAACAAAATTTAGAATCCTTCAACTTTATGCAAACGAAGAGCGACTTTCTTGAGCGACAGCAAATAGTAGCACCAATAGAGCTCACATGATCCTCTCTCAGCTCCTGCAGAGGCCAGTTGTATTCTCCGTGCTGTAGACCAACACCATAGACAGACCTGTGTTTGCAGCAGGTCGCCACAAAGAGCGACAGGCAGCTGCAAAGTGTGAATGAGTGTGAATGAGGCATCAGAGATCCACTCAAAAATCAGAGGTTCTCTATAAGATTTCTTCATCTTTTTATCTTCTTCATTTGTACTTTCACTGGCTTTAAGGAAAAATGTAATTTAAAGTAATGGATTGTGCATTTATATAGCGCATTTATTATGTATGCCATACAACCAAAGTGCTTTACAATCATCTAAGGGGGTCTCTTCTCACCACCAACAGTGTGCAGTATTCACCTGGATGATGCGACGGCTGCCACAGGACAATAGTGACAGTTCGCTCACCACACACAAGCTGCAGATGGAAAGCAGAGATCAGGATAGAGCCAATTCAGTAGATGAGGATGATTGGGAGGCCATGATGGGTAAGAGCAGATGGAGGGAATTTGGACAGGACACCAGGGTTATACCCCTACTCTTTACAAGACGTGCCATGGGATTTTTATGACTACAAGGAGTCAGGACCTCGGTTTAATATTTTATCTAAAAGACAGTGCTCACTGATAGTATAGTGTCCCCTTCACTATACTATAGGTATGGCTATAGGCATTAGTTTGGGCACTTGCATCCTAAAGAAAGCAGCATGGAAAATGGAATGTACATTGAAGAAAACAAAACTAGAGGTTTTTCGTTTGGCCTGGAAAGAAACTCTGCCAGATCTGCTTATTTTTCAACTCTAATAGAATATAACAAACACAATCCAAGGGTCCTGTTTAACACAGTTGCCAATCCAACTAAAAATAAAGCATCAGTAAGCAATATGGTGCTGAATTTAATTGGTACTTCTGGGCAGGGGTACTTCTTGACAGTATCACCAACCCCGGCTCTTTTTATTCAGCAAGTTTCAGCAAACTCCTTTGCTTCAGCAAGTTCCAATAGTAAATCTCATGCAATCTGCTCTTGACCAAATACACCACATTGTAATCGAGATCCCCAATTTGCCGTGTGACCACAAATGGCCCTTGGCGCTTGATGAGGAAAGAAGTACAAGCACTTTATCTCCCAGTGCAAATTTACGTAGTTTAGTGCATTAGTCATAGCGCTGGCGATGCTGAACGTGGGCCTTGAGCAAGTATCCACATTCTTCGCATTCTTGTGGACAAACTTCTGAATCATTGTTTTAAGTGTGCCCAATTATTTGCCCAATTTAATGCCCAATTATACGTATAGTTCACGCAGTGTGTGTAACAAACACGGTGCCTTGGTCGGTGAGGATCTCTTTTGGGATACCCACATGGGAGGTAATGCGAAAGAGCGCATTCACCACACTTTTAGCCAAAATGTTGCAGAGATCGACTGCTTCTGGGAGCCGTGTTGCATAATCCACCAGGACCAATGAAATACTGTGCTCTCATGCAAATCAATCTAATGCCCTGATGAGATCCATGGCAATTCTTTTGAAGGAGGTCTCAACTAATGGTAATGGGCGCAAAGGTGCTATTGGGCAGGCCGGTGATTTTATCATCTGGCATTTAAGGAAAGCAGCACACCTTCTGCTGATGTCACCATGAATGTGTGACCAAAAGAACCAGGCCATGAGACGTTTTGAAGTATCTTGTTTTATTTGAGTGTCTTTGGGAACTCGATACACCCTATCTCTAATAACTGCAAAATACAGGTAAGAATTGTCCATCAATCATCCAAACATGATCTAAAGCATTTTTCATTGTCTTGCATAACGCCTGCTCCAGAGGGCAATCCTTGCAATCTTAAGTCTTAGACCTCCCTCTGACACGTGTGACGGACTTGGAAAAGATTCCCTCAGCTGAGTAAGCCCTCACCTACCAGGCACTTTCTTTTACCAAGATACCTCTACACACAAAATCCCCAATAACTGGTTAAAACTTCAATTCAATTCGTTTATAATAACATAATTCATTGATAGATGGAGGGTTGTTTCCACCAAGGCCTGATAGGTGTCCCCTTAAATACTCACTGGTATTTGATACAACCCATCACAACCTGGGGTGGCAACTGGCACATCCAAGATGCAAATTAATGCACTAATCTCCATTTAGCAGCAACCTTCTGGGCAATGATCCACACCCTCGCACTGCCAACACACTGGCATAGACCTCCCTGCTGCACCCCTGGAGTGAGTAGGTCCGCCATATTGAAACAGAGGGAAGTAGTGGACTGAAACGAAGACTGCCTGGGGGCGTGACTCCACCCCACCATCTCGGTTTCTACCCCAGCGGACCGGATACCCCAGCTGCTGAGCACTGGGTCTCACTATGCCAGTAAAACACAGATCAGGGTGGTCCAGATGGTCTGGACCTGGGGGTCAGGAGAGGGGGAGAAAAAAGGGTAAAAAGAGACAGCTTCTTTTGCAGTTTTGCTGACACTGGAACATGGCGTCAGAATCATACCGGCCAGTTGGCCCATGACCAGCCACATGCCTCAGCCATCTTTTCGAATAGATCCAGGAACGTCTCCGGATCGTCCTGGGCACCCATCTTCTGTAGGCTGATGGAAAGGTGGGCAGCAGATGTCTCTGCGGGGCAAACCTCCCTGTCAAACAGCTTCTGGAACAGTCACGGTCCTCTCTTTGAGCTTCCACGACTACCTGGAACCTCTGTTCTTGCTCATTCTGAAGTTCCAGGAGTGCCTGATGTTGTTCACGGTGGATGCTTGCAAACGCCTAGATGACTTCTGCAAAGAGGCTGGAGGATGGTGTTGACATTCTGGCGGCTGTGTTTCATCTTCATCCTGGGTTTCAGCACCAGGGTAACAAAGTTTGAATTATGTGGGTGAGGAAGGACGCAAGGTCAGCGATTCAGGTAAAAAAACAAACACTTTTTATTTTTAAGCAATGAAAAAACAAAAATAATGCTGGGGTGTTTAGCTTCCCTCTTATGTCTCTCTCCTTGTGTGTCCCTCAGGCAGCCCCTAAGTACAGTCTCTCCATTATTGTTATTAATATTATTAATTAAACCTACATTTCAGCATCCGGTCTCCTTAATGTGCTCTCCCTCCGTGCTGGCCATTCGACCACGCCCCCTTTGTGCTTTTTCTATCAAATATACTAGAAAAAAGTTGTATCTATTCAAGTATGTTCCTTTCTACAGAGAAAATATATTTGTGAGAAATTCTAATCTCTGGATTTAGAGCATTTCATAGCACTGAAACACTGCTCTTAAGAGATAATGAATGATCTGCTCCAATCGTGGTTGTATTTCTCTCTTAGTGTTATTGGACCTCAGTGCTGCTTTTGCTACTATTGATCATAAAATTCTCCTTGATTGGCTTGAAAATTATGTTGGTATTACTGGAATTGCATTGGTTTGGTTCAGGTCGTACCTATCTGAACGTTATTGTGTCAGTTATTGAAGAGGCATCATAACGATCATACACTTAATGGACTTTCAGTTCAGTCCTTGTCTACAATTAAAACTTTTGAGGTGATTTTTGATAGCAACCTGTTGTTTGAAGGCCATATTTCAAGGATAAAACTGCATTTTTTCATCATATAAATGTTGCCAAACTTTGACATGTGCCATCATTGTTTAATGCAGAAAAGCTTATTCATGCTTTCATGACCTCTGGGGTTAGATGCGTTAATGACGGTAATGCATTACTAGGTGGTTGTCCTGTAGGCCTAATTAACAAATTAACTAAAAGCTGTTAAAGTGCTGATTGGCCCATAAAATGCTTAGCTGCCTATGTTTTTTTCTGCCTAATTAATTGATGATGCTGTGATCTGTGTCGAAAGTAAGATGCTTTTTTTTTTGGACAGATCGGCCCATGTGACATAATCTGCAGCCCATTGGTTCTTTTCTTTATTGACATTGGGCTGACCCAATCACAAACTCCCATTTTGGGCTCTGCATGAGCATGCAACTTCTGTGTGTGTTTGTCAAAATAGTCAAGAGTCAGAGAGATGGAGTAGAAATGGAAGGGAGGCGCAGAGAAATTGCGGGAAACACACTGTCGTTTCATCTAGCATTTCTGAAAAGTTCTCCATCCACACTACACTGCTAAAAACGCACATCACGTGACCACACACACTCTGTCATGTGCTACAGCCAAGCACTCAGCAGGTGCTTTGAGCATAAAACCCCAGGTGAGAGCAGCGCACGTCGGACATCAAAGAACTACCGTTAGACCTTATCTCACTATAGTTGTTAAACGGGATATTTTTAATTCATCTTCGTCTATATCTAACAACTTTTGGTCTTATGTATCTATTAGCTACTTGTTCTCAGGTTTTCGTTTTGGCTGAGTGCAAAGATACGTTAATATATTAATTTATGTAACCTCGTACATTGATTCTGCATATTTGACTGATTGCTTGCCTTTGTTGTATACATTTTTTGTACGCTATACTTTTATAATGGCCATTATTGATTATTAAAACTTCTATTCAGCAAAAGAGATGGGGTATGTTTCATATTTTTCAATGAAAATAAAAGGAGGCAGTTATGTTATAGGCTCCGTTTTGTCATAAATATGCATACAGTGAAGATGATGGTCATATAAATATGTAGCTACACGATGCCTTAACATTTTTGGTGTCTGTTAAGTTGTAATATCAAAATGAAAATAGGCATTTCCTTATATCATGTTTTCATTTCATTAAGACAGTGAAACAACGTAGCCAGGGTGATGTGAATGAGTTTATAAAGTAGCCTACACTGTTCTTACAGTTTTTGTTATGTTTATTAATTAATATAGGCTAAGTGAATAGGGTATTGGCAGCGCGGTGGTGCAGTGGGCGCCTCACAGCCAGAAGGTCGCTGGTTCGAGTCCCGGCTGGGTCAGTTGGCATTTCTGTGTGGAGTTTGCATGTGTGGATGTTCTCTTTGTGTTCGCGTGGGTTTCCTCCGGGTGCTCCGGTTTCCCCCACAAGTCCAAAGACATGTGCTATAGGTGAATTGGGTAAGCTAAATTGTCCGTAGTGTATGTGTGTAAATGAGAGTGTTTCCCAGTGATGGGTTGCAGCTGGAACGGCATCCACTGCGTAAAACATATGCTGGATAAATTGGTGGTTCATTCCACTGTGGTGACCCCTGATTAATAAAGGGACTTAGCCGAAAAGATAAATTAATCAAATTGTCCGTAGTGTATGTGTGTGAATGATAGTGTATGGGTGTTTCCCAGTGATGGGTTGCAGCTGAAAGGGCATTTGCTGCGTAAAACATGTCTGGCCCAAAATGCCAGGGCTGATATTTTTTGTCCTAGTCCAGACCTGAGTACAGTAAGATAACAGCATGCGTATTTCAACCCATTGACATGACAAGACAGTCACCAGCCTAGACGGCCAAAAAACACAGATTGGCCCACTGGGAATCCAGATGAGCCAATTCAGGCCTGGCAATAACAACTGCCTGTATGTACTTTATCCCTTACATAACATAGAAGTGTCAGTCTGAACCTAGTTCTTGCATGGAGCTCTCTTTGAAAGAGCTGGTTATGTGAATCAGATATTTCCTATAAGAGAGACATGCAAAATATACAGAGTTTTGAGGCACAAGGACTGAGATTGAGAACCACTGGCTTAAACAATGCTCAGTTGATAATAAAGTTCCTATAGGACCTGTTTACACCTAGCCACTTCATGTATTTTCTCTGATTGGATGGTTATCTGATTTGTGAAAGTTTTACATTTGTTTTACAGTTTTACAAAGTTTTTAATTGGTTTATAATGAAACAAAACAAAAAATGTAATTATTTCACTAATAAAATGTGAAACTTGTATAATGTATACATTCATTCCTCACAGACTGATATATTTCAAGTGTTTATTTCTTTTAATTTTGATGATTTGATGACAACTCATGCCAGGGTCACACTAGAGTTTGAGCATGCAAAATTCTGTTGTACGGTGCTGCTAAATGGGGCGGGATTAAACAAGATAATTAGACATTTATAAAAGCGAGAGGTCATGTTTTGAACTTCGATTGGTCTCACGCAGTCAAGTGATGCAATGATGCAATTTCGCAGGTCAGAGTTCACCAAGCTTAAACTTTGCAATGCATCGAACTGCGAAACTTGTCCCACAAGCTTGCATTTCCGGTCTGACACATTCTCATCCGTATGAATGGAAGTCTATTGGGCGAAAAGCTCAGTGTGACTGCAGCTTAATGAAAACCTCAAATTCAGTATCTCAGAAAATTAGAATATTGTGAAAAGGTTCAGTATTGAAGACACCTGGTGCCACACTCTAATCTGCTAATTAACTCAAAACACCTGCAAAGGCCTTTAAATGGTCTTTCAGTCTAGTTCTTAGGCTACATAAACAAGGGGAAGATGGCTGATTTTGCAGTTGTCCAAAAGACGACCATTGACACCTTGCACAAGGAGGCCAAGTTTATTTAGATGGAGATTTCATTTTCAAACAGGATTTGGCACTTGCACACAGTGCCAAAGCTACCAGTACCTGGTTTAAGGACCATGGTATCGCTGTTCTTAATTGGCCAGCGAACTCGCCTGACCTTAATGCCAGGCCGTATTGCTGCAGTAATTCAGACAAAAGGAGGCCCAACTAAGTAATGAGTGCTGTGCATGCTCAAACTTTTCATGTTCATACTTTTCAGTTGGCCAAGATTTAAAAAAATCCTTAAGTAATATTCTTATTTTCTGAGATACTGAATTCGGGGTTTTCATTACTTGTCATTAAAATCATTCATTCATTCATTTTCTTTTCGGCTTAGTCCCTTTATTAATCTGGGGTTGCCACAGCGTAATGAACCGCCATCTTATCCAGCATATGTTTTACGCAGAGAATGCCCTTCCAGCTGCAACCCATCACTGGGAAACATCCATACACACCCATTCACACACATACACTATGGACAATTTAGCTTACCCAATTCACCTATACCGCATGTCTTTGGACTTGTGGGGGAAACCAGAGCACCCAGAGGAAACCCACGCGAACACGGGGAGAACATGCAAACTCCACACAGAAACGCCAACTGACCCAGCCGGGGCTCGAACCAGTAACCTTCTTGCTGTGAGGCGATAGTACTACACCAGCATGCTGCCGTCATTAAAATCATCAAAATTAAAAGAAATAAAAATTTTTTGAAGATATTCTAATTACATGACCAGCATCTGTATAGTGTGCCAGGAAATCCCTCACATATTACACCACCACCACCAGCTTGACCCATTGAAACAGGGCAAGATGGATCAATGCTGACCATGCCATCTGAAAGCTACAGAAGCGGTGCCCTACCCACACCTGCAGCTTCTCCACGATAGACGTCCAGCTTCTCCAGCCTCCGGCGCCTAGACTGCAGCTCCACACAAGAAGTTTGGCCAAAAGAACAATGGTCATGCCCAACAGAGCCTGGTTTTTCTCAAGGTTTTTTTCCCCTTCACTTCGTCAACTGGTGAGGTTTTTTTTCCTCGCCACTGTTGCCACTAGCTTGCTCGGATCGGGACTTGTGGAGCTGCGATTTGGTGGATTTGCTCTTCAGTGTTTGAACTTTCAGCAGTGAAATTTAAACCACACTGAACTGAACTGAACTGAACTGGACTTTAATAGAACTATGTTAAGCTGTTTTGACACAATCTACATTGTAAAAAGCGCTATATAAATAAACTTCAATTAAATTGAATTTTGTCTTTTGCTGCTTTAGCTCATCTGCTTCAATCATACACATGTTGTACTGTATCTTCAGATGTTATTCAGCTTTCTGTGGTGGAATTTTATTATATATTTAATATGTATGTATGTAAATATGTACGCATGTATGTGTGTGAGAAATATATAAAAATATATTAGACAAAGTTTCCTTTATAGTAATGGTGTGCAAATAACATGAGCACACAAAGCTCTACAGCACTTGGACTTAAACATGATCATTGTCTCAAGAAGTAAAGAAAGATGATACATCAATTAAAATAATTAATTTGAATATGTTAAAATGAATCACCAAAAATAACCTGTAAATTAACCAGCCATACTAAAACAGTCTTTTATTTCATTACAGCATGTAGGTAGACCATGGTGAAGGAAAGAAATGCTTGGTGGATTTTGGATCCTAAAGACCATCTTTTACACATCAATGTGGGTGGCTTGAGACACACTCTATGCTCAAGCATTTTGAAGAAGTTTCCGGACACACGGCTTGGCCAACTCCTGTCTTGTGACTCGGAGGATGACATTCTACAGCTCTGTGATGACTTTGATGTTCAACAGAAAGAGTTTTACTTTGACCGTAACCCTGGCCTTTTCCCTTATGTCCTGCACTTTTACCAAACTGGCAAGCTGCACATTATGGAAGAGCTATGCATTTTTTCCTTCTCTCAGGAAATTGAATACTGGGGCATAAGTGAATTTTTTCTAGACAGCTGCTGTAGTTACCGTTACCTCGATCGCAAACTGGAGAGACATCATAAAAGCTGGGATGAAGAGAGTGATGTTAGCAGTGTAGATACATCGGTTGATGAAATTTCTGATCTGAACAAAGACATCGAGCACTTCCATGAAATGCGTTTTGGAAACATTCGGAAGTGTCTCTGGCTAACACTGGAAAATCCAGGATATTCAATCCCAAGCAAACTTTTCAGCTTGCTTTCCATTTGTGTGGTGTTGATTTCAATTGCTACCATGTGCATCAATAGCATTCCAGAATACCAGAAATTTGATGAAAATGGTAATCTAGTTGAAGACCCAACTATGCAAGTATTAGAAGTGTTCTGCATCTGCTGGTTTACCTTTGAAGTAGTAACACGTATGCTTCTTGCTCCAAACCATCGTAAATTCTTCCTGCTACCACTTAATGTGATTGACATAATCTCAGTCATGCCAATTTACATCACAATCTTTTTTGATATGCTCATTGGGAGCGAGTCTGAGCTGGGAAACTTGGGAAAACTGGTCCAGGTGTTGCGGCTGATGAGAATCTTCAGAGTGCTGAAGTTGGCTAGGCATTCAACAGGTTTAAGGTCACTGGGTGCTACGTTACGGGTGAGATTACACTGCCAATGTACAAGTACACAAGCTACTATATTGCAGTGGTGTTCAATAATGGACCTCTAGGGAGACCCAGGTCATCCTCTTATCTAAAGAAATGCCCATGCTTCTCAATTTGCAATCTATTTACCCTAAATACAATATTACAATTAATGTGATCTGTATGGTTAGTTATCTGATGAGTTATCTGTATGTTCTATTAATTGTGACACTTCAACACAGGGGCTCTCAACTTTAGCCCTCAGAAGTAAAATGAAAATTTGTGAAAATTCTGTATCATTAGCCGATATACGGATATAATGTGAGGAATTTCAAGATTCAGTATACGGTAGCACCAGTTACCAGTGTGTTTACAATTATACATTCAAACAACATGGCTTTTTACATGTGAAATTGTTAACCCTGGGTCATCCTAAACCCCGGATAAATGGAGTTCTGGGTTATCTGTAATGACATTTCACAGTTTCTGATTGGCTGTCTTTTGCCAAGTGTACAGCAGAAACAAGCAAACACCACTCATAGCAGGGTTTCATAACCCCAGGTAAAATGACATGGCTTTCAATTTACCCAGGGTCAAAAGCAGTGTTTAGAATGATGATAACCCTCGGTAATCAAAGTATGAAAAACCCTTTAGAAGTTTGCAGTATGCCACTATATTTTTGTACCCTCTAATTTTGTATTGCTCAAATTTGCTTACATACCGGAAACCACATACATTAGGTCAGGCATACACTGTGTGATTTTTTATTTGATTTTAAGCCAAATTCTGACTCGCGCAATTTTTTTTGTGGTTGTTGTTGAATTGTGCTTAATTTCTACTTTGTACTTGCAACATTTATTGTGCTGTGTTCGTGCATTCTACAGAAGCAATGGAGAGACAATTAACCTCTCCCAATTGGAAATTGAATGGTTGAATGATTTTCTGACATTAGGGAATCATACAGTTGAATAAGAGCTACAAAGCGATTGGGCTGAAGTGTGCCCTGACTGCACCTGTGTAAACACAAAAACACACACATAATTTTGGGATCACAAGGGTGCAATGGTGCAATATTAAATTATATATTCCAGAACGCACAGGAACAATTAAAAGTGTTTGATATTCTGATTATTAAAAAATATTTTTTGTGTGTGTGTGTATTTGAATTGTTTTCTTTCCACCAGAGATTGTCAATCCTTCCAATCGGGTGGCATAAATACACCACATGCTTTGCACCATTTGCCAATCACCATTAAGCAAAAAAAATAAGAAGAAGCAGATGTGACGTGACGTGATGATTTCATATGCATTGTGAGCAGTCAAGTCCCTGCTGATCAATTGGATTGTAAAATGTAAGCACATGAATTGTTGGCTTTACATTGCATGCGATCTTCCTGTACAGTGTGAGTTTGGACCTTGCTCAAATCACATGGTACTCACACCGTGTATGCCTGGCCTTAAATTTTCATATGGCCCTTCCTGTGCTTAGTTGAAAAATAAGGTGGATAAAGTTGAACTCCAGCCTTGATTAAATTTAACTACTGACAACTTGCTAAAAATCTCAAAGACCTTGATTAGATTGTTCAGGTGTATTTGATCAGAGTTGATATTAAATTCTTTAGAAACAGCCACAATTGAAAACCCCTGCTTTTCAATGTATGCAGCTGAAAACGTCAGTGATCTCTGGTGAAAACTAGCAGCCTCCGAAATGAGACAGCAGATTCAGAGTTATAAAAATCCACATGAGTTTTTTTTATTAGCAAAAAATACAAAAATAACAAACGTAAACATTAGCTGAGCTGCTTATGTTGTAACACTGTGTCCTAATAACACGGAGGAAAAAATTTACTCATTTACTCAGATCAGATTCAGGCCTCGTTCATATGTGGAAATATGTGTGTATCTGATATGAATCAGATACTTGCCCTTGTGTCTGCAGTGTAAGCAATCACATGTCATTAAAAACAGTAGCAAATGACGTCAACTCTGTTGGTTTAATTATGGAACAGAGTTCAACAGAGTCCCAAACATTAAATCTATAATCTACAATTTCATGCATTTAAGCATGCTAATGAGATGTGAGTGCAACATCCACAATGTAAACAATTTAAACTAATAAAAATCTATTGCATACATTATATGCGTAAATCACACCACATGGACATGACATTAAAAGGTCTAGATTAAAAGAAGATGGCAAAATGAGAACTTTTCTGTCATAAACTATAACACAGTGTTGTTGAAAAGACTGGAGGAAAGAGTTCTCTTTTATTTTCAAAGCTGTCACTCAGCACCCGCTCTTTTTTTGGGGTCATTGCATCTTTGCATGGGCCGTGTAAATGCGCACATGAGATACATGTTCCTTTAAAAGACGATGTAAGCAGGTCGTCAGAAAGAATTGGATAGTCATAAAATCAGAATTGACCATCAAATTCTGCACTGTAAATGTAGTCTTAGACATGGTGAAAGTGTATGATACTAACACTGGTTCATCACTTTTTGATGTCAAAATAAGCCTGAAGGACTTGATTAGCTGGATGACTTAATTATTGCATTTAATTTAGGTTGAAGCTACACTGCAGGACTGTGGACTTCCAGGAACTGAGTTAATGGTGACAGGATGCACGTGATGTAATCAAACAGTCTATGGAATCCACACTTAAATTTCTGATGTGGTAGTGTCACAAAACTCTTCTGCTACACATTCAAAGTATGAATTTCTTAACAGTTCTTTTAGGTCATAATTTTTGGTCTTAAGCATGTTCAAAACAGTTTGGATCAAGAGTTTTTATCTTTTTATACTGTATTCAAGATAAGGACATGTATCATGCAGTTTCACAAACAATGCAACATTTACATCCTCCTTTTCTGCTGTAAACATACAGGACAAGCACATGTGCAAGTTTGCACCTATTCATATGTCATTAAATGCAACAGTAGAGCTGTTTCTAGGCATCTCAACCTAGGTGGAACTACTATCATTTTTTTCCAAGTATGGGATGCTTATTAGAATGTGTCAGGTGCATCAGCCCAGTCACCTGTATAAAGCACACTAAGAATGTCAAGATTCTTTTTGAATCATACTATAGTAATGCACTTTTTATTAATGTGTTGTGTTGTAAACTCCATAGTTGCTGTTTTACTACAACAACTATAGTAATATAAACAAATTTCTCAATACTGTACTCTAGTTTTTTTTTTTTACAATATATATATATGCAAAAGTTTGGGCACACCTGATAGTTTAAGAGTTCACACTTAGCTGATGATTTATCATAAGCTTGTTTAGCATGCTGTCCCGGGAGAGAGCCCTGAGCTGAAGAGATCCTTGAGCCTAGGGCTCCCTCCCGTTTGCAGAGCGAGAGGGGAGATTGGTAGATCTCAAAAACTCCCTGCCTGAAGTGGCTAAGGTGAACTATTTTGAGAAGAAAAGATACTGATGCTGGGAGCTAGACAAAGTGCTTGTTTGGCTTAGTCTGTTACGTCCACACAGAAACACCAACCGGCCCGGCGAGGACCAGAGCCAGTGGTGTTCTTGCTGTGGGGCAACAGTGCTAACCACTGGGCCGCTGTACCACCCAATCTATGAGAAAAAGGAGGAGAAGGGGAGGAATGGGGGGTTTCTTCCAGACGTAGATAAATGTGGAATGAAGACTGCGGTCATATATAGTAACTTAGGAATCATATGATTGGAGGATCATGATTAGCTAATGAAGGATTGGCTGTGGTAAATCATAAGCACGTAATCATCTCGAAATTAGTTTATAAATAAACTTCACTTATCAAAATTACAAGTCATAGTCTGCTGGCCTTTCAAAGCAGCAATTTCCTTTGGATATATTTTATGTCTTATGGAAACAGCAGCATTTAAATTCTAACTTAACTGCAATGCATTTTTAAGTTATAACAAAAAACAGACAGGTGCAAAAATTTGGGATTCCAACAAAATAATGACATCAATATTTCGTAGAGCAACCTTTTACTGAAATAACAGCCTGTAGATGCTTCTTATAGCCAAGGATAAATCATTGAAGTCTGGCTGAAGGTATTATGGAACTGTGATGAAAACAAGCCCACCAACTCGTCTTCAGGGGGGTAGAAATGTGAGTTTGAGAAGTTAAAAAAAAAAGATGGCTTATTCGCAAAGCACTGTCGTGCAAGGTGGTGTTTATTTACAGTGCCAAAAAGTCAATTTACAGCGAAAGTATATACAAGTGCAAAACAATGACAAATCTAAAAAGTACCAAAACAACAAACTAGAAAATAAATCAGAAAAATATACTCCAATTATATCTACAAAAATAATAACAACAGGTATCCACTGTATACGAGTTCGCTCGAGGCACAGCAGTAGCACTCTTGCATCGACTTGGTAAAACAAGCCAAGTCCTGTAGTTGGGCTCTGGCTTATATAGCCCAAACTCCCGCCCATTTGTGGGCTATACCATTCACAGGTAAGTATAACATTTAACAAATACAGAAACATTGCAAAACTTAACATTTAATCCATATTTCACATTAAAACATAAAGGAAAAAACTTTAATATATAATTAACCACAAAACATAAACTGTCTTAATATAAATAAACACATAATACACACTTCATAAACACAAAACACCTATTCACAAACAATGATTTTGTCAGCTTCCGATCGCACTGCGCATACGCACGCAATGCCATGTATTCATATACTATTGCTATTATATTACTATTGACCAAACGCGGCCGGAAGTCTGACTACGCCCACACAGACAAACACCAAACGGGCAGGACGACACAACAGGTGAAGTGAAGGTGTATGAAATGCCTGTGGATAAATATGTGTATAACTGACAGTCCCGCTTACCCAGCGGTGACAGTTAATGTGACTTTATCACAGGAACATTCTTCTGATGATGTTCAAGTCTGGAGACTCGGATGGCCATTCTAGAACATTGTATCTGTGTGTGCACATGATTCCTTTGTAGATCTGGAATTGTGCTTTGGGTCATTGTCCTTCTGAAACATCCAACTCTGGCGTGACTTCAGCCTCTTGACTGATTCCTGAAAATTGTTCTTAAGAATCTGCTGATTTTGGTTGGAATCCATGTGACCTTCAACTTTGACAAGGTTTCCATTACCTGTGCTTGCCACACATCCCCACAGCATGATGCAGCCTCCACCATATTTTACAGTAGAAAGCAGAATCTTGTCCTAGAACGGTTTGTTATTTTTCCGCCATGCAAAGCGCCTGTGGTTGTTATCAAATATCTTGATCTTAGTTTCATCTGTCCACTGTATATTATTCCAAAATGATTAATGCTTGTCCAGATGAGCCTTTGCATATCTCAAAGACTATGCTTGTTTGCAGTATGCAGAAAAGGCTTTTTCCGCATCACCCTTCCATTGAGCTGTTCCTTGTGAAGACTGTGGAAAAATGTACAATGACATTATCAGCAGCAAGACGTTTCTGGAGCTCTTTGGAGGTGGTCTGTGGTTTGTCTGTGACCATTCTAACCATTCTTCGCCTTTGCCTTTCAGATTTTATTTTTGGCCTACCACATCTTTCCTTTACAACAACTGTCCTGTGGTCTTCCTTCTGACTGTGGGGATAGGGACTTTAAATCTTTGTGATAGCTTTTTATTTCCTTTGCATAATTCATGTTTGCAAATTATCCTAGTTTTTAGGTCATTAGGAAGTTCTTTTGAGGTTTCTGTGCTCTAAACTTGCTGTTTGACAATAACGAGAAGCACAACTAGCAATCAGATACCTTAAATATATGTTTTCATGATTGGTTGCACCTGTATTAGAAGTGTTAAGGTTCACTGAGTCATGCCACTGGCACACTAGAGTTTGAGCATGCGAAATTCTGTTGTACGGCGATGCGAAAAGGGGTGGGATTAAACAAAATGATTATACATTATAAAAAGCAAACTACTGGTCCATATTTCAAATTTCTGTCCAGAGAGGTCATGTTTTGATCTTTGATTGGTCTCAAACAGTCACGTGATGCGATTTCGCAGGTCAGAGTTCACAAAGCTTGAACTTTGCAATGCAGCGAACTGCGAAACTTGTCGCACGAGCTTGTGTTTCTGGTCTGATGCATTTGCATGCATATGAATGGAAGTCTATGGGGAGAAAAGTCCTGTGTGACTGCGGCTTTACTCAAATAGTGGCTATCTCAATTTTTGTGTAGCAATCAATCTGCACTAAGTGACTACAGGATTCAAAATCCACACAAAAGAGACAGTGGCCAAACTTTTCCACATCTTATTTTTCAGTTTCAATTTAATTTCACACATCTCATTACTGCTATCCTACAGATTCCTGTTTGGAAAACATGACATTATCTAGCTTTCTCTAGAAACCAAATAGCATATCACCACGATCTTCTCTTGTAACGAAAAAGCCCATTACTATTCCCAGTTTTGTTCAACCGTGCCATATCATTCGCATATTTAAATACAACCCTAAATCAGAAAAAGTTGGGACAGTATGGAAAACGCAAATAAAGTAGTAATTTCTAAATTTACTTTGACTTGTATTTCATTGCAGACAATACAACAAACATTATTTAATGTGTTCCTCATGATTTTTATTATTGTTTTATTTTTATTTTTTTAAAATAAACACGTATTCCAATTTTGAAAGTTGGGACAGGAGCAATTTAGGGCTAGTAATCAGTTAAATTGGTTAAATAATGATGTTAAGTAATTATAATTTGGTACAAAAGCAGCATCCACGAAAGGTCTAGTTCTTTAGGAGCAAAGATTGGCCAAGGATCACCAGTTTGCTTGTTCCTCAAAGAAAGATAGGAAGACATTTGGATATTTTTACAGTGCGTAACATAATTAAAAGATTCAAGGAATCTGTAGGAAATTCAGTACGTAAAGGACAAGGGCACAAGCCTAAGCTGAACAACCATGATCTCTGGTCCCTCAGGCGGCACTGCATCAAAAATCATCATTCATCTATAAGCGATATCACCACATGGGCTCAGGACTACTTTGGCAAACCTTTGTCAAGTACCATAATACATAGTTACATCCACAAATGCCAGTTAAAACTGTACTGTGCCAAAAGGAAGCCTATGTTAACAGTGTCTAGAAGTGCCGTCGACTTCTCTGCAGTTGGAGGCATCTGGGATGGACCATCACATAGTGGAAACGTGTACTGTGGTCAGAAGAAAAGGAAGAAACCAAATTTTGAATATGTGTTTATTTTGAAATAAAATAATACAAATTTATGAGGAACACATTAAATAATGTTTGTTGTATTAAGTCAAAGTAAATTTGGAAATCACTACTTTCATTTTTTATTTGCGTTTTCCATACTGGGCCAACTTTTTCTGATTTGGCGTTGTAAATTAAAACCTAAATCCTGGATCTTAAGTTCATTTGTGTAAAGCGAAAAAGTAGGGGTGATGAAATGCTTCCTTGTGGGAATCACCTTACAGTGTAACAAGAGCAAACAAACAAACAGAGCAGACAGACATGGAGCATGAGCATCCAAATCCTTACACAAAACTATAACCAAGAGTAGACCGAGGTGCATAAGACAGAACCCTGACCCAGTCTTGTCTTTACATGCTAATTTAGCTTTCATAACTCGACCCCGAGTTCCTTCCTTTTCTCTCTAATTCATTATCCTCAATTAAAAAGCAGCTTTTTTTTCTCATTCAAACATATTTTAAAATCCTTAGTAAACTATAACCTAGTTCCTAACCTATTAGTTGAGTACATTTGGATTATTTAAATCTTAACACAATTACTTTCACAAAAACTTATGTAAGATGTAATGGTATCAATGGTTTCATGTACATTTCCACACACATCAAAGAAGTCATTTATGTAAATTGCTGCACTGGAAATGTGTTTAAAAAAATGTTGAATAATTATTTATTTATGCACACACACGCACGCACGCACGCACACCACAGATTATAGAACTAAATAGTAACTACAATAGTTAATACTACATTATGATGTAGCATCCATTAAGTTGTAAATGCTATAATGTATACAATATAATACACTTTACTATAGCATGTAATCTCAAGGGGATCTGGTGGTTAGAGTCTGCAGTGTTTAGCATACCAAAATGTCCAGTTCACGCCTTGCTTTGATACATAGTTGTGGAATCATAGGATGTACTTAAGACAATTTTAGCAAAAATATTTGAAAAAAAGCCCCCAAAAAAGTCAGTGGTGCACTTGTCAACTGCCTAGTTTGCCTATTTGCCTAGAAATGATAATCTGTGACAAGATGCTCAGGGTTTTAAAAATAACAGGAGATAAAATGTGCAGTGCTGTGGGTCCCCAGAATCACAACTGAAAACCACTGTCATATAGAATACAACTTGACAAACAGTAACTTTTTGGATTATGATTTGTTTAACACAATAAGGCCTGTAATGCTAAATAATACTCAGGAAAACCAGAACAACCAAATTTGTTTTGTACCTTGCCTTTTTATTCTGACTTTTCTATCTAGGTATAACAAGAATGGAAATGAATTGTGGTATCAGCCAACTCTGTGTAAGTGCATGTTTTTCTATTTTCATTTAATATGTAAAAAAGAATCCACATGTCTTTGTTTCTTTATGTAGCACAGCTACAGAGAGGTTGGGATCTTATTGCTCTACCTGGCAGTGGGTGTATCGGTATTCTCCGGAATGGCTTACACTGCAGAAAATGAGGAAGATGTTGGTCTGGACACAATCCCAGCATGCTGGTGGTGGGGGACAGTTAGCATGACAACAGTGGGATATGGAGATGTGGTGCCAGTGACAGTGGCAGGAAAGCTAGCAGCATCTGGCTGCATCCTGGGCGGCACATTAGTTGTGGCGCTGCCCATCACCATCATTTTCAACAAGTTTTCACATTTTTATCGCAAACAAAAAGCTCTTGAGGCATCAGTGAGAAACAACAATAGCAAGAGTTTTGTAATGAGACAACAGAGAAACAGTGGAGACAGTGCAATACATGGGCATAGCCACTGCTTGGAGGATGAAGAGATGGATGAAGATGTGGATTTTGACAGAGGAGTTGTCAACTTTTGCTACGAAGACCATCCATTTACATATACATGTGTTCATTAACCCAAGAAAAAAACCAACAAATGTGACTTGTACTTTAATAATAACAAACGCATTATTCCTATATCAAACATCATATTCTGTCTAAAGATACAGATAGGAAAAATAAAGGGAATTTCTGGATATTCTGATGCCACATTAAAGGAAGAGTAACAGCAAATCAACACAACGGATGTTTCTCAAACAGAATGCTGCATTATATTGAGATTATGTCCTTCCTAGACCAGTCCTTCTGAGACTTCTTGGCTAGAGTAATCCTCATCATTAAACAGTGAGATCCGTGAGATCCGATCCAAAATGTGGGTTCCCAAAATGAAGTTTAGATTCACTGGTTCACATCATTTAACATTTTCTTATTTACTTTTAACTAAACAAATGAAAAAAATGTGGAATTATACTATAAATTATAAGGCTCTACCTACCTACCTGCATGGTTTTATGATATTGAGCTTTAAAGTGTTCAAATTTCATAAAGCAAAACTTATATGAGATGAAGTTTCCTGAATGTTAAATTGGTAGTTAAAATGGAATTTGTGACTAACTCAATTTTGACAAAAATGTCAAACTTAGAATTCCAAAGTGACATTATTCTCTGTTTTGTTGTTGTTGTTGTTGTTGTTGTTGTTGTAGTTTTGTAGCCATTATTTTGTGTTGAATAGAAAAAAAGAAACTCATAACGGTTTAAAACCAAATGAGGGAGAATAAATCATGAGGTAATTTTCATTTTTGAACTATTAAATTTTTTAGCTAATGTCTAATAATGTATTAAAATCAAACATTTTAGTCATTTTATAATATGGAGTTTATAACTAAAATACTTTTTTAACTAATGTTCACATACTGCAATAAATAAAACTAATGGCTATTTCTAATGGCTCCCTGTTGATGGTAATGCATTAACGTTTACTAATGAGACTTTATTGTTAAGAGCTATTTTAAACCTATACATAACTAACATACCGGAGAGGTAATCTCACTATACTATCTACTAACAATACATATACTATTAATACCTAACTCTACACATAACCTAAGACAGACTATACAAGTACTTTTACATAAGACATAAAATTATTGTGCAAAAATATTGTTGTGCAAAAAGTCCCCTTATCACAGTAATTTCATTCACTATGGAGGGATTCACTTGCGCAAATATGTGTGATAATTTAGTAATCCATATTGATTGCAAATATTTGAGAAGTGTAGCGAAATTACGTACAGTCGTGTTGTGTTCCTTCTTGTCTTGAACCTGCTACGTCACTTCAATATGTCACACTCGTGCTCTGATTTGTTGCTGAATAAGCAGTCAGAGAGCTCTCTTTGGCCAATGGCCGACACCGATTTGAGATGTTAAATCAGGTCAATGAGCTCGAACATTAACTTGACTTGTGGAACACACCAAACCAACTAGCCTGACCAATGGACCGACAAACCGATGATGCCCAACAGCCGACCGTCAGCTACTGACAGTATGTCATAAAGTAATTTTGCATTTTTTTGTGCATGTTGGCATAACCTGAGTTTCCCATTTCCTAGATGTGTACAGTATATATTGAAGTAAGGGGGGGGGGGGGGGGGGAGTGTAGTGTGATGTCCTTTATACAGCCTTTTGTCTGAGAAACATCAAGAGTTGTTCTGTGTAATAATCTTTATGCTTTGACAGGTTTTCTTAAATCTGCCCCTGGAGGGCCATTGCACAGCTCAAATCCTGATCATGATAGTAGACCATGATTACTGTAGCTTGATCAAGTGTATTTAATTAAGGCTGGAGTTTAATTCTAAGCAGCAGTGGCCCTCCAGGGGTGGATTTGAAGAACACTGGCTTAGGGATCCTTTTCACATTTCTGGGTATCTCCGCAGCTGAAGTCGTCATAGTTCCATAAACTTTCCATAAGCGCAGTGAATAGGAAAGAACTACAAATATTTTTTTTTTGTATTCCTATTTGGTCAAATAATTAAAGAAAAACACAAGTGTTAAAATAGTGTTTTCACAACTTAAAAAAAAACAAAAAAAAAAACATTGTGTGAGATTGATAATGGCAGCCAGAAGAGAGAACAACATTAAATTTAATGTCCTGCCCATAGATGCTGCGTTAGAAACACATCACTTAAGCGGTAATTAGGTTTTTTGCAATTTGATGCAAATATGATATAATACAAAGTATAGTTTTAAAAATGTACATTTAAAAAAGTCTAGATATTAAAGGAATTACCTTTCAAGGAATTAAGATGCTTATAACCTTTAAATGCATCATCTCCGGCTTGTGAAAAGGGTCTATTATTATGAAATATTTGTATTCATATGGTACTTAAGTTTAACACAATGTTATGATAAGTATGAAAGTAACTTGTAATCATATGCTATGGCCCCTGTAGTAACCAGGTCTCTACCCATCTGAACATCAATATGTCATTCTGTACTTAGACAGCATTCTCATAGAAGGCCAGTGTCCTGTAAGCTCCAGCCTACACCAAAGACACTTTAATGATTTTAGGGATAGTTTAGGTACAGGTTGGCACGAATTTGGCAGGACCCACCAGGGCTGAACATTCCTGATTCGGGCCAAACAGTTTGGATGCATATAAAATGTATTATTTTACTGCAATAAAAATACATATTAAATCCGCTTGTTGTATGCTATGATTTTATTCATCTGTTTTTATGTTTGTTTAAAAAATAAGCAAAATACACCATTAATAATTAAAGTGCACCAATTGAGTGAAATTGGGGGACAATTGGATATCTTCTGTTGCTTCTGAAGGGCAGTATTAAATCGGTGACAAAAATATATTTTCTTACAATTCTTAATGCATCCTGTTTCGTTATGGAGCATCAGTGAGTGATTAAACCATTTTCAGTAGGTGAGTTTCAGTCCCTCAATTGTCTTCAGTGTGAAAAGATGTCACTGCAGGAAAGGGTTCAAATATGGGTTCCTACAGCCTTCAGAGTACAGCAACATCTAAACAGCAGCTGCTTCCCTCAGCTGAATCATAAAGCAATACACAGATGTTTAAGTCACTGTGTTGTGAATAAGATCACTTCAGGCCTGTATGTTGTCTTCAATTTCATTGATTTTTGGGCTGCTTTGAAAATGATAGTAATTGTGCAACTGATCCAGCAGAGAACATACCATATACCTGCAAGACCTAAAGGTACAGTTTCAGTCACTGAAGGACACCCAAGGTTACCCTCCTGTAACTCTGTATACTATCAAATGTTTGAAATTGAATGGAATATCTATTATTCTTGTTATCTTACCTAGGAGTTAGACATCAACTAGTGGAATCAAGCCAATCTGTCAGTATATACCACATACACACTAGCTAATAGACTGAAACTAACATCTAAAAAAATGTATTTTAATTTCAAGGGACCCTTAAGTTTGTCCTTTTTTGTATTATCAAGACATGCATGCAATTGAAGCGGTTTCCTGAATAAGAACAATTTGTATGGTGGTGCATGATTTTGTTATTTGGGAACCTCTGTTGGAAGATGAGCATTATGAGATTATAAGGATTATTAGGACAAAATAAATTTTTACACAATATTGAAGTGCACGGAAACATTGTTCATAACAAGAACTACATAAAAATATAAAAATATGAAAAGTACATTTTGATTCCATGTTGACTTTAAACATTCATTCATTCATTTTCATTTCGGCTTAGTCCCTTTATTAATCTGGGGTCGCCACAGCGGAATGAACCGCCAACTTATCCAGCATATGTTTTATGCAGCGGATGCCCTTCCAGCTGCAACCCATCTCTGGGAAATGACTTTAAACAATGAATGCGTTTTTAAACATGACTATAGCAAGGAAAAATATAAATATGGTGCATAAGTGTATGCTGTGAACATGGTATGCAAAATTTCATGACTTATTTTATCTCTTATATTCTAATTTGCCGTTTATTGTTCTTGAAGTATAAAGAAGTATTGCTGTGACCTTGAACAGCTAAGGTGCAGACAGCTGAGAAATATAACCCCGGTGAAAAAAAACAAAAGCTAAATCTAAACACTGTTTGAATTATTGATGATACTGGTAGAAACCGCTGCAGTCTAGAGAGCAACAATATCCATGAAACATAATTCTGCTTCTCTTATGTAACAAAACACTGACTGTGCACTTTATAATTGTGTATATTACTATATGTAAAAACCTTTCTATATCTTACAACCTCTTACGTATCTTACAATCTCATATCACTGTTCCTGTCTCCTTAAATAAAGGGTTCTTTAACTAAGCAAGGAAAGGAAATGGAGCTATTTTTACCTTATTGACTACTGCAATGAATAGCAATGCTCGTAAATGCTTCTCAGAAGCTGCTGGAAAATTTCAAGGAGGCTTACATCGATAGGAATGACCTTCACCTACTGATTTATATATTTTTTATGTGCAGAATGTGACTGTGAAAGAAATATTGTTAATGCATTGATCATTTCTTTACATTTTTGATGTAATGATAACTATTGACAAAACAACAAACAGCTTTAAAGGAATATCATTCAGTACTCATTTACCAAACCAAGTTTATTATAGTTTTGCAATTTAAATTAGTTTTTATTTAGGTACTATTTTAAATTTGCTGTACATATCAGTTTAGTTTTAGTTTAATTTTGTGAAAAGAATTTTGTTTAGTTTTTATATATTTAGTTTCGGTTTTAGTGATTCTAGTTTAGCAGAAATAATAATAAAAGAATTGTTTGAACAAACACTGAATCCAAAACCATAAAAAGGCAAAGAATTAAAGTAAAAATGATAAAGAAATCAGGTAATTTTAATTTACCTTTTTGGTAAATCAAGAAAACTTAGAACAAGTTTTCTGGAAAATACATTTTTGTATATAATCCTGTGCTTGACTGAGGAGTTTGGCTATGAAAGTGCCATCTACAAGTGTTTCAGGTTCAGGTTCGATTTTGCACCACAGAATGAGTGCTTATAAATTCTAAAAAAACCCATTATTATTATTTTAATATTTCTTTTTTTCAGTTAGTCTCACAATGACGTTTTGAATTGTGATTTTTTTTTGTTTTATTTCAGTTAAAGAAAATAATTTTTTCTAACCAATAATTGTAATTTTTGTTTACTAAACCTTGATCCAAACCTGTTGAATATTATTTCTTCTGTTGCACAAATGCGAGTATTTTTTCTTTTGCTGTTGATATTTTTAAAATCTGTTTTTTTTTTTTTTTTTTGTGGACTGCAGAAAATATGAATTCAAACACATTTGAAACAAGTGGAAATCTGAGCAAATTTAAATTTTTAGGTGAACGATGCCTTTAATGGTTAGACTGATGGACCTTTACAACAGTAGGGGAGAGTGGGGACGAAAGTAACAAATCGATTTTCTTGAAGCCCTGACAACATTTGCTTTCCAGGCTATAGCAGCACGTTCTGCATGCAACCCTTGATGGCAAATATCATGTGATTTTAGCACCATGTCCCACTGTTAGCTCCAAATTTCAGTTTTTAAGTGCAGAAAGTAAATAATTGTAGTGCTTTTTTTTCCTTTTCTCTTTTCACATGCCACACTAATGATCAATCTACAGGTTATTTAGTGCAATAACACATCCTTAAGTTTGCAATGTCTTTCAGTTTAAAAGTAAATCGGGTTTAAAGTTCCTATGGGGATGAAAGTAGCACTGTTATTTATGCCCCACTGCTAATATTCAGACCTTATTTTTTGCTTCCACATAAGAGTATACAGTGTTTGGATTTAAATGTTTTTTTAATTAATGCATATTGCCAAAAATAAAAAAAAAAATCCAAAAATTTTGAAAATTAACATTTTGCATTCTTGGATTGTTTTTGAAACATTTGATGGAACTGAAATTTAAAATGAAAATGTATAATATATATATATATATATATATATATATATATATATATATATATATATATATATATTGCAGAAATAAAGCACAAATATGTTTGCAGTTAAAATTAACAAGGTCATGATAAGATATATTTAAAGTAAACAAGATTAAGCCAGTAAATCTAGCAAATATTGTTGTGTTACTTTTGACCCACCCGTGTGTTGCTTTCGTCCCTGTTACTTTAAACCCTGCTTTTGTTTAAAGTGAAATTATATTGGAGTTGTTCTACATTGATACATTTCTACAAAATAACACCTGATTTTGATAGACCACTCTTGTGAGTGAGTTAGCAAAAATATATTTCTGCTAAAAACATTATCTTTTTATTTTATTAGGTTTTTATGAAAAATGGTACTTTTCCCCCGATCTCTCCCTATTACTGAAACATCTGAACAGAGCTCAGTGATTAACATATAGTTATGGTAAGACTTTTAACTAAACATGTAACAGAATCACTGCAAAACTGAACAGTGAAATTAATGAGATGATATAAATATAATAAAATAAAATAGTGAATATAATTAAAATATTAACAAAATTCTGTACTTAATAGAAACAAGTTAAAGGGAAGTTTACCCAAGGCAGAATATTCTGTCATGAATACATTAGTTTTTTTGTGAGAACCCATTCAATGTTCCAAACCTGTTTGACACAAAAGAAGATATACTGAAGAAAGCTGGAAACCTGTAACATTGACTTCCATAGTATTTGTTTTTACTAAGTCATGGGTTACAGGTTTTCAGCATTCTTTAAATTATCTTCTTTAGTGTTCAACAGAAGAAAGAAACCATAAAGGTTTGGAATTACTTTAAGGGTTGATTAAATAGTAAGTAAATTTTCCTTTTTGGGTGAACTATCTCATCAAGTGAATTCAAAATAGTCTGAACTTTGAGTTGAATCAGATTTCTAGTTCCCAGCATGCTTTGTGTCAGACTGTACAGGGAACATAAATGTTGAACTAGAAGTGTTACTGTGTTTTGCACAAGATTACTGTTGGGACTGTAATGTATACTGTAGGAAGCCATACAGTTGTCTCTAATATGTGCTGTTTTAAAACCATCATTGTGGTCACCATTGTGGTGGAGAACAAAGCCTGGATTGGCTTTAACATTAAGACTGTAGCTTAAATAATGCATGATACATGCAAGTGTGGTGACGCGGTGGCGCAGTGGGTAGCACAATCGCCTCACAGCAAGAAGGTTGCTGGTTCGAGCCCCGTCTGGGTCAGTCGGCATTTCTTTGTGGAGTTTGCATGTTCTCCCCATGTAGGCATGGCTTTCCTCTGGGTGCTGAGGTTTCCCCCACAAGTCCAAAGACATGCGCTATAGGTGAATTGGGTAAGCTAAATTATCCGTAGTGTATGGGTGTTTCCAGTGATGGGTTGCAGCTGGAAGGGCATCCACTGCGTAAAACATATGCTGGATAAGTTGGCGGTTCGTTCCGCTGTGGCAACCCCAGATTAATAAAGGGACTAAGCCGAAAAGAAAATGAATGAATGAATGAATGAATGAACATGCAAGTATTTTTATTAACACATGCCATTTCGAACTAACAATTAATCATAAAGATTTGAATGATTTATATTTCATTTTTTTCATTCATTTTGCAATTACCATTGTGACAAGTAGTATGGGTCCAAGAGCTGTGGGTTAATGAGAACTGTGTGCAAAAATAAAAATGTAACAACATATATTTTTTTCACTTAGTGCAAATAGCCCTTCTTGCTGAGTGAGATGTATTAGGGGAACAATTTGGCACAATTCTAATCAAATAGCAGTTTGCAAAGGCATTTATTTTAAATTAAATTGAGTAAAATCTTCAAAAAAAAAAAAAAAAGCGCTTAATGAGTATTTAAAGGCACAAGATATCCGATTCCTTTATTAAAATATCCAAAAACCTCTATAAAAGAATATTTTGATGACATACATTATACCAAATGTTTCAAAAGAGAAATAAGCCATTTTTGCTATGTATCGCCATTGCTAATGATGTCACACTTCCTCAATTTCTGGTTTAGCTTTATATAAGACAGGGAAATACCAAAAAAGCTTTAATATTTTGTGCATTTTATTAGACAACACAAAGCAGGATCCCTTATACAGGATTTTTAAATATATTTAGTTTGATAAAACAGTGCTGCTTCTTGCCCACATGGTCGACTGTGGCATAATAAAAGGTCCACTGCTATTAGGTAAGTTAAACAAGGTAAGTTGCAATTCAAACTTCATTAAAAACACATGGAATTGTATTGTAATTTTAAGTCTGTTACTTCTTGTTTTCAAATATGGACAAATCCAATCATTGTGTTAAAAAGTGTCATTTAAATTTAATCGAAAAAATTAACTCAAAGTTGGGTTTAAGACAACCCAGCATTTCTTAGAGTTTTCTTCCCAAAGCAGAGTTCTGAATTATTCTGTGGAATTGTCTGTGCCTTGTCAGTGCAGTGACAAGATCAGAAGCTTTAGATTATACGAACCAATGTTTAGAGGACATTAGATATTTAAGGTAATGAAAGCAAAGATCATGGCTAGCAGCTGCTTCTGTCATGTCTGTTTTGTGTTCAAGTCTATTTGGAGTTTTTTCAGGTTCTGTTTGCTAAGTTTATGTTTGTTTCTAAGGTCACTTTAATTTATTTCAGTTATGGAACCATGACTATACAAAACAAATTGACTTATTTCTTCTAAAGGGTTTGACTAACTAACCGATGGATGGTCTACCTAATCATGAATTAGAATGTGATGCAAGTAAAACCATGCGTGTGAATTATTTTATTCAATTAAAATGCTACCATAAATAATATTTCCACAATTTATTTGTGTTGGAATAACATGAAGGAATTAAGTTAACTTATTAGTTTTTTTTTTAAAAAGTTTTTTTAAAGTTTTTTTTGCACATTTAAGTGGATTAAACATAAAACAATTAAGTACCCCCCCCCCCCCCAAAAAAAAACATTTTGTTGTTTCAGCTCATTTTTTAAAGTAGTTTGAACAAACAGCAAACCTTATTTTTTGAGTGTAATCATTACTAATGAATGTTTGATATACCAATACCAATACCAATGCTGTTGTCTGTGCTATTCACTGTTGATCTACATTGCTTTTAATGCTTTCTTTCTTACTTTTTTCTTATTTTTTTGCAGGACATACAGCGAGTTCATTAGCTTCCGCTTGTTGATAGAACAAATTCATCAAGGTAAGCATCGTGACACTTTTGCATGCAAATACAGTTTGGATAGTTCACCCAAACATTCTAATTGACTCACTGTTTTCTCACGCTCAAGTGGTTCCAAAACAAGATATTTTGAAGAAAGCTGAAAACCTGTAATCATCATAGGAAAAACTAATACAATGGAAGTTAATGGTTACAGGTGTCCAGCTTTCTTTAAAATATATATTTTTTAACAGAAGAAAGAAAGTCAAACAGGTTTGGAACAATTAAAGGTTGAGTAAACGATGACAGAATTTTCAGATTTGGGTGAACTCTCTTTAAGCAGATGTGAATACAATAATTTATAGATTTGTCAAGCATCATGTGACACACTCTCTCAATTTTAGGTTTGGCTTTATATAAGACAGGGAAATAGCAAAGAAGCTTTAATATTTTGTGAATTTTATTAAACAACACAAAGCAGGATCCCTTATATAGGATTTTTAAATATATTTAGTTTGATAAAACAGTGCTGCTTCTTGCCCACATGGTCGACTGTAGCATAATAAAAGCTCCACTGCTGTTGTGCCAAGCTCATTTCTCATCAGCAATTGCTTTAGCTTTGACAACTTGGAGCTATTAGGTTTATTGAATTAATTAATTTAATAAAGACGATGACCTGATCCTCTGACACAGAAACTGGCTCTTTCTGTTGAACACAAAAGAAGATATTTTGATAAATGTTAGAAACCTGCAATGACCTCCATAGTAGGTTAAAAAAAAACACTTTTATCAAAACAACGTATTATATGTTCAACAGAAAAAACTAACTCAAACAGGCTGTTACTTCTGGATAACATCTAATGTCTTTCTAACTATTGTTACTGTTTATTTCAACTATTGTTTATTGTATTTGTATACTGTGGGTGAATGTTAATTACTTATTCTTTGTTTCTACTTGTTTGTAGAACCACACACACCCCAACACCCATATGTCTGCTTATAATAATGGAAATAAACTGATGTGAGACAATAAGCATCTTCGTTGCATTTTGACCAGACGTACCACAGTGATTAATTCAACTTTAACCAGACTATAAACTACAGTACATTGGTCCTTCGAGCCGGAGTCTGTTAATTGCTGTGAATTTCAGAAGATGTTTCCAGAACAAAGGATTAGAGAAGGACAAAGGACTGATATGCATCCTAAACGTCAAATACAACCTCCTGCTTGGTTAGAGGATTATGAGGTTTCTCTTCCTTCATATAACCATCAATCTCCAGCTGTTCAAACATTGCCTCATCGAGAGTTACAGGAGCATTACACTGAAAGGGTAGCTGAGATAACCCCTCTCATTTATCAGCCACAGAGCGATTATGCTTTAGGGGCAGACCACAGATTCATAAACTGCTCATTACACATGGGACCAAGATATGAGAGCACACCTGTATCTCATCCAGTCACAAAGGAGGATGTATCAAATATTTTGAGAACAGTTCAGGGGCTCAGACGAGAGAATCAACAGCTTCAGTTTGTCATGCAAGATATGCAACAGAAAATAAGTTTGATTAGAGCACCTCCACTTAAACAAAGACCAGAGCCTTTGTCATATGACAGAGCCCAGTCAAAGGCAAGTTCAGCCCTATTACATGATAATGATGGCTGGCCGCTACCGCCTCCACCTGTAGTAGATGATGGGTTTCTCCCTCTGGCTGTGCATATACCACCGCCACTTCCGAGACACATGTCTAATTTTGTGGATGAGTTAACATACCCACTTAGAAACTTAAAAACAAAGGATCAACTTTTTTCATGCCCATCAACCCCTGAGTACTGCAAAGCATGAACAGCACCCTTTTTACCCTCAACAAGAGAGAATGTACAGAGGCCCGAAGCCCACAATCCCTGACTTTACTAAGGGAGACCCACGGGAATTTGCATGACTGAAGGTCTCAATGGACAATCTTTTACCCGAGGATTCTACTGAAAGGTTTAAATATCAAATCCTCTTAGAACACTTGAAGTTTGAGGATGCTCTTCTTATTGCAGACTCCTACATCAATTCCAGTAGGCCTTTTCAGATACCATGGCCTCTCTCGCAGAACAATACGGGCAGCCTCATCAGATAGTTTTGCGGCCAATTGCTCACTTAATGGAAGATCCTACAATAAGTAGTCAGGATGCTAGTGGATTCAAGAGGTTTGCATTGAAAGTAAGAGCTCTGGTAGGCATGCTGAATCAATTGGGAGATAGTGGCAGAGTTGAGCTTCAGTGTTCACATGTAACAAAGTCGTTGTCCAAGTTGCTCCATGACTTATGAGCAGAATTCAATCAGTATGTGTACCCCTTGAATGTTCGCATCCCCACCCTGTTACACTTTGCAAACATGGCTTGAATATGAGCTGAAAATACAAGCGAGTGGATTTGAGTTTCTTGGCTGAGACCGAAGGGAACGTCCTGACCAAAGGACAGACAGGTGCAAAGACTTTAAGTCCACAAAGACAGCAGCTATATTCCATAGCAGAGACCCTGCTCTCAATACTACATCTCCAGGAGAATCCAATTTAAGTGTTGCTAAAACTCAGGACAAACCAAAAATGTTTTGCCTCTACTGCACAAATACTCAACATTATCTGAATCAGTCCCAAAATGTCAGCCAGCTCACCAAAGAGCGTGGGTGAAAACCAATAAGAGATGCTGGCGTTGTGGCCGAGCTCATCAGGCAGCACATTCATTCATTCATTAATTTTCATTTCGGCTTAGTCCCTTTATTAATCTGGGGTCGCCACAGCGGAACGAACCGCCAACTTATCCAGCATATGTTTTACGCACCGGATGTCCTTCCAGCTGCAACCCATCTCTGGGAAACATCCACACACACCCATTCACACTCATACACTACGGACAATTTAGCTTACCCAATTCACCTATAGCGCATGTCTTTGGACTTGTGGGGGAAACCGGAGCACCCGGAGGAAACCCACGCCAACATGGGGAGAACATGCAAACTCCACACAGAAACGCCAACTGACCCAGCCGAGGCTCGAACCAGTGACCTTCTTGCTGTGAGGCAAACGTGCTATCCACTGCGCCACCGTGAGGCCCTCAGGCAGCACAGTTCAATTTAAAGACAAGCTGTAAGGTTTGTAACGGCAAACATCTTGATGCATTTCATGAGCTGAATGAAAGGCCAGTTTCTGAGAACACTTGTCTTGTCAACAATGCCAATGAAGTTCTATACCTGGACAGACCATTAGGCTGCAGTCAAGTACTGTTAAAGGTTACAAAGGTAATCCTTCGGAATGGTGAACATACCCTTGAGACATATGCCATTTTGGATGATGGCTCAGAACGCACAATCCTTCTGCAAGCAGCTGCCCAGGAACTGAAATTACATGGCAAACCAGAAAACCTTGCTCTGAGAACTGTTAGACAGGACATGAAAATCTACATTGTACTACAGTCTCCTTCACCATCTCCCCAGCCTGTCAGCCTCACAAAGTCTTTAAGATACATAGAGCATTTACTGCAGACCATTTGGGGCTCACTGAACACACATGCCCAGCTGCCACCTTACAGCATAAATACAGACACCTCAGGGGACTGCCAATCCCATCCCTTAATAGTGTTCAGACCCTCCTTCTAATTGGCTCCGATTGGATCCCTACTTAATAACTCCAATCGAACCTGTACGTCTGGGGCCTCCTGGCAGACCTGCAGCAGTGAAAACACGACTAGGCTGGACAGTCCAGGGGCCTGCTAAGCTTCTGCAACATTAGCTTTTGAACCAACAGTGTCTCAACATATCGATCTGTAGCCCTTCTAATGAGCTGTTCAGACACATTGAGAAACTCTGGCAACTAGATGTACTCCCCTACAGAAGCGAGAAACTTGCGTAAACATCCAAACTAGATCAAGAGGCTGTCGACCTGTTAGAGGCAAACACAACCAGAATTGATGTCAATGGGACACAACAATATGCCACACCTCTCTTAAGAGTTAAGGACATACTAAAATTACAAGCTATTAAACAATGCCGAATCTGCGCAGCACTGAGACTCGCCTGGCTAAAGATCCAATAAAGTCAGAGGCATACAGAGCTGAAATTCAAAAACTGAGAGAGGCAGGTTATGTGGTTGAAGTACCAGAACCCAACCATATGGTGGTTCATCCCCCACCATATGGTGAGCCATAATGCCAAAAACAGAGTTGTATTCAACTGCTCTTTCTCATATCAGGGCAAGAACCTGAACAACCTGCTACTGCCTGGACCTGCTCTGGGGTCTTCATTACTTAGAGTGTTGTTGCGCTTCAGGGAGTATGCTGTAGCCTTTAGTAGTGATATGAAAGGGATGTTCCATTAAGTAAGACTACTGCCCGAGAATAAGCCCCTACTCAGGTTCTTATGACGTGATCTAAAGAGAGAGGAACTCCCCAGAGTATATGAGTGGCAAGTGCTTTCATTCGGGACTACCTGCAGTCCATGTTGTGTGACATATGCACTACAAACGCAGATAGTTGATCACAGTCAGCCAGGAGACAATGTCCGCCACTCATTGGAAAGGTGTTTTTATGTAGACAATTGGCTACAGAGTGTCGCAACACCTGATGAAGCTAAAGAGCTGGTAGACACAGAGAAGAGTCTGTTGACAGAAGGAGGATTTGAACTATGTCAGTTGGCATGCAACTTTTATAATATCATTGAACAATTGCCATAGGAAGCCAGATCAGAAAGCAGTGAACGTTGGCTTAACCAAACTGAATCAGATTTTCAAGAACTTGCATTAGGATTACAATGAATGTGCCAGTCTGATACTCTTGGATACCAAACCCACCTTGACAACTGTTCAACCCCCACAATGAGAAATATATACAAGATAGTAGATCCTTGTCCCCTACATCACCCGAGCCAAAATCTTTATACAGAGTCTATGGGCTAAGCAACGAGAATAGGATGATCCACTACTGCCAACTAACATTCTTCAAACATGGCATGATTGACAAGGGGAACTTCAACATATTTCCCAACTGACACTGCTACGCTGCTATGTGAGTTCCCAGTTGGATTCCCTGAACTGTAAGCGTCAAGTGCATATTTTTAGTGATGCCTCTGAACGGGCATATGGATCTTGAATATGCACCTGAATATGACAGCACAGTTTGGCTCATTCGAGTGGGTAGGAGACTACAACGCAGTCTTCAAATAGATGCAGATGCTGTGGTCTTTGCTGAGATCCACCGTAAATATTGGATTTTACATGGCAGAGAAGCAGTTAAACGGCAACAACACTCATGCCCTAATTGTCAAAGGTGGCGAGCTAAACCAACAGTGCCTCAGATGGCAGATCTCCCTTAAGCCAGATTTAAGATTTTCAAATCACTATTCTTCTCTACAGGAATAGACTGTTTTGGCCCCTTTAATGTTAAATTAGGCAGAAGAAGTGAGAAACATTCCATGCTGTCCACATCGACCTATTATGTAGTCTTGATACTGACTCATTTCTGAGGGCACTAAGGTGGTTCATATCTCGGTGAGGGAAACCTTCAGAGCTATTATCAGATCAAGGCACAAACTTTAAAGGGGGAGAAAGGGAGCTCCAACAGTCATTCACATCACTGTGTCCCACACTGCAGAAAGATCTTGCCAAACAACAGATTCGATTTCGATTCAATCCTCCCGGTACTCCCAAAGCATGACTGAGGAAGTCTTGAACATAGTTCTCATTGAAATAGAAAGAATACTGAATTCAAAACCTCTGGGTTATGTGTCCACAGACATTGCTGACCCCAACACGGTGACTCCAAACCTTCTTCTCATGGGGCGGCTAGATCCTTCACTCCCGCAAACAGTTTACCATGAAACAGAGCTCTTAAGAGCTCTTAAGTGTTCACGGATCAGTTATGGATGCACTTCACAAAGCACTACCTACCCAACCTACAAATCCATGGTAAATGATAGAAAGAAAAGACCAAGTGCAGCCAGACATGATCGTCATGATTGTGGACGCACTGTTACCTTAATTCAACTTTAACCAGATTATAAACTACAGTACAATTATCCCTTTATTTAATGAAAAGATATATTACATTCTCTTTTCAGCTCTTTAAAGATTTGTCTTTCTGCTGCTTTAAGAATGTACAGTTGAAAAGTTTAGATGCAAAAGTGCCATCTGAAATTGTCTCCTAGAATTTTCATTTTTATCAGGCTCCTATAAGCAAGTTCAGTAATTTCACTTTTATGGCAAAGAATATGTTATTTTTATAGCCTTTAACGTGAAATAGCTTAACATAAACATAGCAGGCTGAGAAAAATTCAGATGACACATAATTTTTTTTGCATCTGAACTCTTTAGTTCTAAACTGCAACAATATAAACTCGTTCACCTGGTAATCTGAATACCAAAAATGCTATACTGTAGTGAGCTATCAAATATGCGGATGACCTAGTCATCATTGATTTTACAAAATTAGAAAGCTTCTAAATTGGATAAGTTCTCTGAGTGGTACAGGGTGAATTACCAGAAACTGAATTCCTCGAAGAGGAAGGAGATGCTTATTGATTTCCATAGGGAAAGATTTTCCATCTACCATCAAGGCATCGGATTTCAGCAGTCAGCTCATAAAGATGTTGCAAGAATAGAAATATCTGGGAATCACCATCGATCAATGACTTTCAAACCAAAGAGTTAAAAGATTTACCAAATGCCATGAGTGTTTCTAATTCCTTCAAAAACTTTATGAGCTACTGGCTCATCAATCATTTCTACAAACCTTCTAGTGTTTCATTACATCAATTCACGCCTTTAACTGTTATGTTAAAGGCAATAATAAATAAAATCTTTCAGAGGAATGAGCAACGTTAACATCAGCACTCACGCTCCACAAGATCAGAAGAGTGAGCTTAAAAATAAGGATAACATTTACAAAAAGTGAGTGGTTTCTAAAATAACTTAAATTGCACAGAAATAGGCAGTATTCACTGATGTCAACCGGTGGACCATTTGTGTGAAAATGTGTGACAGCATTTGTATTGTCCTTTTAGATTTAATATGAAATTAATTAATTTAAAATGAATTATTACCATCTACGGAGAAAAATGTGAGCATTTAATAATGCTGTTAATTTGCAGATTGAAAAAACATTTAAATTATGCTTATGCATCACACCAGTGCTATTTCTTATTAGAAAAAAAGAAAAAAAAGCTTAAGTTCTGAGATTCTGAGATATATATATATTCATTCATTCATTTTCTTTTCGGCTTAGTCCCGTTTATTAATCTGGGGTCGCCACAGCAGAATGAACCGCCAACTTATCCAGCATATGTTTTACGCAGCGGATGCCCTTCCAGCTGCAACCCATCCCTGGGAAACATCCATACACACTTATTCACACACCCACACTACGGACAATTTTAGCTTACCCAATTCACCTATACCGCATGTCTTTGGAATTGTGGGGGAAACTGGAGCACCCGGAGGAAACCTACGCGAACACGGGGAGAACATGCAAACTCCACAAAGAAATGCCAACTGACCCAGCCGGGGCTCGAACCAGCAACCTTCTTGCTGTGAGGCGATTGTGCTACC
>CAIGQW010055671.1:9773679-9801042 GCA_903798125.1 Danio choprae | reverse complement strand
TCCGCTGTGGCGACCCCAGATTAATAAAGGGACTAAGCCGAAATGAAAATGAATGAATGAATGAATATTATTTTTTTATAGATTCTGAGCTTAATTTTACAAGTAGATGTATACTTTACAAACATCTGTACTCTGCTTGCATACACTTCTTTAAAAATATCATTTAAACCTAACAAAATCATTAATAAAATTAGGAAATTTTTAAGCTAATTACAAGAGCTGTGTTAATCTTGTGATTTAAAAGTCAATTTACATGACTCAGCAGAATGCGCAGGCGCTCTTCCTCATGAGCGTTGGTATGGTTAATAACGAGCCTAGAGTGCCATCTGCTGTTAAAAAAAACAGCTCCGATTCGATTTAAAACTGTTTGAATAGCATAGAATTTGAAAATCTCAAAATCAACCCAGGATAAATTTCTTGAACAATTTTTCGCCATGGCTCTATTTATTCAATGAATTGTTGTCTAACTGTTACAATGTTTTATTTTCTTAGCACAAAATTCCAGAGCAGATATATTTAGTATTTTTTACTAATATCAAATGGTCCATGTGCTACAATGCTTCTGTGTGTTTATTGCAGAAAAAACATATTTACACTGAATTTTCATCCATTCACTATGTGCTGTTTACCATTTTGAATTTTTTTTAACCATAAACAGATGACCATTCAGATGCACCTTTAGTGTCTTTTAATCATGCAGGGACCAGGATGCTTGAAACTGCACACTGAAAAAAAATATTCATTGGATTTACTAAGGTAAAGTGGTTGTAAACAGTTTATATGGGCTGAATTTAAACAAACAAATACAATTTAGCTATGCTTAACTTGTTTTTTTTAATTTAGCTTATATAAATAGTTTGCAACAATTTGCAATGAGGGCCTCACGGTGGCGCAGTGGATAGCACGTTCGCCTCACAGCAAGAAGGTCGCTGGTTCGAGCCTCGGCTGGGTCAGTTGGCGTTTCTGTGTGGAGTTTGCATGTTCTCCCCGTGTTGGCGTGGGTTTCCTCCGGGTGCTCCGGTTTCCCTCACAGTCCAAAGACATGCGGTATAGGGGAATTGGGTAAGCTAAATTGTCCGTAGTGTATGAGTGTGAATGGGTGTGTATGGGTGTTTCCCAGAGATGGGTTGCAGCTGGAAGGGCATCCGCTGCATAAAACATATGCTGGATAAGTTGGCGGTTCATTCCGCTGTGGTGACCCCAGATTAATAAAGGGACTAAGCCGAAATGAAAATGAATGAATGAATGAATTTGCAATGAACCATTTTTTTCAGTGTAGAGAGCATATGATTGGACAAAACATCTGATGAGAAAATGCTGTAATCAAATCTGCTTATCTGTATTGGTCATATGCTTTGCATATATCTTTTAAATAATAATGTATTTTGGCATTGTTTTTGATCACACGGACATCCAGACAACATCAATGCTAACATAACCATACTATGAGGCAATAAATTAAAAAAATTTAATAAAAATAAACAGCTCGATCATGCAGGTTTGCAATTTTCAACATCAGAAAAAACAGCCCCTTTTTAACAGATTTAACATTTCAAGGCTGGACTACTGTAATACTCTTCTAGCTGGACTCCCGTCTTGCCCCCTCAAACCTCTACAGATTATCCAGAATGCTGCAGCTCTGGTCTTTAATGAGCCCAAGAGAACCCATGTAACACTTCTCTTTATCTCTCTGCATTGGTTACCGGTCTAGGCGCGTATCAAGTTCAAATCATTGATGCTTGATTACAGAACAGCCATTGGCACTGCACCCTCTAACTCTACCTGCTCCTGAAGGTCTACATCCCCTCTGGTTGGAAAGTAAGCACCGCCTTGTGGTACCTTCGCAGAGAAGTAAGTCACTTTTCAAAATATTTTCATTCAATGTTCTATGCTGGTGGAATGATCTTCCCATTACCCCACAGAGTGCTCATTCACTAGTATCATTCAAACAACAACAACAAATCCATCTCTTCCGGAATTACCTGAACCCCTGTAAATAAAACAAGGACCCCCCTTCTCTCCCCCACCTCACCACACACCAACCCCAAAATATTATTAAATCTTTGGGTGCTTGAGCACTTGCCTTTTAAATGCCCCTCTAAACGATTGAAAGTGCCCCTAACCCGCATGCACAATATATATATGGGGCTCACGGTGGCGCAGTGGGTAGCACGATTGCCTCACATCTAGAAGGTCGCTGGTTCGAGCCTTGGCTGGGTCAGTTGGCATTTCTGTGTGGAGTTTGCATGTTCTCCCCGTGTTGGCGTGGGTTTCCTTCGGGTGCTCCGGCTTCCCCCACAAGTCCAAAGACATGTGGTATAGGTGAATTGGGTAAGCTAAATTGTCCGTAGTGTATGTGTGTGAATGAGTGTGTGTGGATGTTTCCCAGTGATGGGTTGCAGCTGGAAGGGCATCCGCTGCGTAAAACATATGCTGGATAAGTTGGCGGTTCATTCGACTATGGCGACCACCTGATTAATAAAGGGACTAAGCCGAAAAGAAAATGAATGAATGAATGAATGAATATATATATATATAAAACAGCCATACACTACTACATGGTTGAGTGTATTAGTGCAAAGTGTATAATGTGTCATTTGGGAAGCAACTAATGTGTGAAAGCCATAGTGCATATACCTTTAAATGGCATATAAGTTACATTTGAATAAATGAATGAAAAATGCTCAAATAATGGGGAAAATGTATATAAAATTTATTAAAATTTTTATTTATATTATTTTATACTTATACACCTATGCAACCACGTAGTAGTGTATGAGTTAGTGTCATCACAATTTTACTTTTGTCACACGTTTTTTTTTATTTTTTATTTTTTTTACTAATGGACTTTTAAACTATTTTACAGTCTACTTTTAATGATTGCCAGATTAGTGAAATAAATTAACTACTAAATTAAACTACCAAGTAGAACCTGAGTACAACCACATTCACCATAGGGAGGTGGCATAATCGCTTACTTTATTGAATTTTGCTTGCAAAATCCAAAATAAATTAAGTAATCCAACATTAACACTCGATAGTTTCTCCCATTCAGCTAGTAAGCAAAGTTGCAACCGTTGAGTGCATGAAGTGTTCAACTTTCCACATTTCTGTTTAGTGGGTGAATAAATACATCATCCAGGTATTTAAATTACACTTTTTTAAAACATTCATTGTGAACACTATTTATACTACAAAATTACATGCTACAATTAGAGTGCTACAAAAATGTTTAGAGTGCTACAATATACAATATTTTTGGTAACACTTTACAGTATGGTTTCATTAGTTTATGTTAATGTATTAACTAACGTGATCAAACAACAAACAATACACATATTACTGTATTTTTTCATCTTTGTTAATTAGCAATTGATACAGTTGTTTATTGTTAGTCCTTGTAAACTTGTAAAGTGTTCATTCATGTTAGTAAATATTAGCTAATGGAACCTAATTGTAAAGTATGTCCTTTTACATATAGATTTAGTTTTATTTTATAGATTATGTTCATGTTTTCACGTAAAAAAAAAGAGAATTATTATTATTTATTATTACTACTGACACATGCTGTGATAGAGAGGGGTTTTCCCGGCACTGTATAGATAATCATATAGGTATAATAATGATCTTCAGGTCAGGACTGTGGGCTGATATATAGTGAGTGCAGTATTGCTTTATAATTTTAGTCAGAGGAATGAAAGTAGCTTTACTGTGTAATAGAACACCATATATACTTTTATCTCATTATCAGTTACAGGAAAGATCCAGTGATAACATTTAGATTTGTATTTTGAGAGCCTCTTAAGTTTACTGAACTGGACAGAACTGACTTTTCTCTTAATTGTTAAGTTGAATCTCCTAAAAAGTGTTTTGGGAAATATTCCATTATGATTTATTGGTTTTAACATGCCACCAATAGAAGGCAAATCATTACCAGTAGAGGATCACAGAACCAATACAGTTTCTTGTGAAATCAGTAATTTCCATTATAACCAATAACAAAACCATCTGAATTTCTGTGATGGTTTCTTTTATTTATTCAGCAGGATGTACTAATTTAAATGGGGTATTTTTAAAACATGACATATTGGCGATATGAAAAATTCCCCATTTTTACAGAACCCCCGGAAGCTGGCCTGAGCTCTACGGCGCCCTCAGCAGCATGGAGGTGGAACTGTAGCTTTGATCTCTGACCTAAAGCCTCAAACGTCATGGCAATTACATAAAATCTCGGTTTGGTTCTTGAATTTTACTGGTCGTCGAAATCTCCGATCGCCAGGTATTTTTTGGTAGGACAGAAGTGAAGTGTTAATGATTGCTTGGATGTTTTTTGAACTTCCTGTGAGGGTGATGAGGAAGTGTAAACAGCTCGCATGGAGGGCGTGTCTCTCTTATATGTTCCTGAATCTGTGATCATGGGAATTTCTCTTTAAAACATGTGTCTTTAGTGCTAGATTATGGGGGACGCGGCGGTAGCGAAGCGGCGGGAGCAGCTGACTCGGTGGTCAGGCTCCAGTACGGACAAAGAGCCGGCGGTGCCGCGGAGTCGCTGGAGAGGAGAGACGAGCACCAGAGCTCCTGATGGAGGCAGACCAGACACCAATGAGCGGCAGATAAAAAACAGGTTTGGAGATTCATCACAACCAAAACAAAGAGAACGTTTCGCAACTAATTAGCCATATTATAGATCCTTGATGTAAGCAAGGATTCTGGAGGATTTCTGAATAAACCAGCCCCCGTGTTTCTGAGCTTAACGGTTTAATTAAGATATCCAGATTTAGTTGGCTATTTCGGGTGTCAAGGACCATCTGTCATGCATTGGATTACAATCTGCTACACCGCGTTTGCTTATTAGTGATTTTTTTTTGAGAATAAAAGAAGCAACGACAGTAATATTCTTCATAAAGCATCGTATATGCTGAAGCTAATGGTTGCAGTTGTGAAAACTGAATTACACCATTTTTTTGAGAAGGGTTCTGATTTTAGTTAACAATACGCCAGTCCTGATTTGTGACCACTGGCCTAGCCTTTGCTCATATACTCATATTTTGTTTTTGATGTACATGTATGAATTAGTAAAGGTGTAGTGACTGAATGTTTTGAGCTGACACAATGATTCCCAATGCCCAATGCTAGTCTTCCTTCTCTCAGGTGGCGGGTAACATTTGAGAAAAGTGCAGAGTTCCTAGCAGTTTGTGCTAGTGGCGACACAGAGGAGGCCAAAGCGATGCTGAGAGAAGTATTATTAAATGGAGAGGATGATGTGGTGAACTGTGCCAATGCAGATGGAATAACAGCTTTACACCAGGTCAGATCTCTTCTGCATTTCATGTGGCTTTTAAAATGAATAGATAATTTGTTTGATGGCTCAGACTGCAGTGCTGTTTTGCAACAATGGTTTCACATTTTTTTATTTTGCAGGGTCACTTTTAATTGTTAAAAAATGTTAATTGCAAGTTTTAGTGTTTTACATTTAATCAATCATTCTGGTGTTTTAAGTTTTGCAAATTTCTGTAAAAATGTCAAAAACTATACACAATATTTTCTCATCCCAGGCCTGTATTGATGGCAGTATGGAGATGGTGGATTTTCTTCTGTCTCATGGTGCCAATGTTAACCAGGTGGACAGTGAGGGTTGGACTCCCCTTCATGTGGCTGCGTCCTGTGGAAACCTGGAGATAGCAGAGTATGTAATGAATGACTTCTAAATGAATATGTTTTGATAGGGCTGGGTGATATGACAAAAATCTCATAAGTCATCTCATATCCTGATAACGAAATACTACCATTTCTGTAAATGTAATCAATTATTAGTTTATACAGGGTGCCCAGGGGGGGACCTAAAATGTCAAAAATTGCAAAAACTAAATTTAGGCCTTAAAAAGTCCTAAATTTGCTCAAATATTGTTGCCAGTTTTAATTCATTTTTAAACAGGTTTTTAATTTTCCTATGTCCATGTTAAACCAATAAGACTGACACCCATCAGCAATCCATCTCAATAGATCTTTTAATAAAAGTTACATTTTTAACTCAATTTACCAATATGGTTTACTTCTCTTCCTAACAATAACATGTTTAAAATTTCTCCATGTATTTATAGTGTATAAGTCAGAAATTTTATTCATAATGGGCCTAGAAAGTTTTAAATTTGACTTGTTATATATAGACCACATTTAAAGGATTACTGAGAAATGTACTTATTCATATGTGATCATGTGTCTCACGTAATATAGAACTTCAGGGCAAATGTTTGATTTAAAATATATAATTCTAAAATAAATATTAATAAAATATAAAACAAGTTTCAACAACACGATTACAAGCGTAACATTGAAAAGAATTGCTAAATAAAATGCAAAATGTAATTGTAATTACAATGTAATTTCTCTTTCTCACCATTCTGTTATTCATGTTTCTGTCTGCATTCCTGTAATTTACTTTATAAGATTGCGGTCAAATATATTAATAAAAAGTACTACCCTAAACAAAGCATTATTTAGAGTATAAACAAAAGTACTACTCTAAACGATAGAGCATAATATGAATAGACTTTTTAATTTGGCCTTACTATATATATTGTCATGTTGCAGAGCTGTTTAGATTATAATGGGGTTTAACTTACTATACTTCTAATGTTTTAAATTTACATTTATGCATTTGGTAGATGCTGTTATCCAAGGCATCCTATGTTGTATTGAAGGTACACATTTTATCAGTCATAGCTTTTGTGGGTATCAAACCCACAACCTTGGTGTTGTTAGCACCATGCTCTACTATATTAGATACAGGAACGCTATTATGACTGTGTTAGTAAATATAAATTACTGTCACTCAGTATTCTGCAATTAATTGCAGCTACTATTAACATTTGCAGTTGTTCTTCCCTCTGTCTAAAACGCCTTTTTTGAGTTCAAAATTAGCAGTTAGATAACCATAATCTCCCAAAGTCTACAGAAATCAACAGGAATATTTATTTAAAATTTACTGTCAAAAAAACAAAAACAAAAAAAAACATCGTTCTAAGAGTAGTCAATGAACGTGTTTCCAAAAGCACAACAAAACTATTGCACATTGTGTACATTTAATCAATTATATCAGAAATGCATCTTTTAAATCTCAGAATACAGATAATAAAATAAAATGAGCTATAACAACTTAAAGTAAATAAGCCCAGAACTTATCATTTACCAAGGTCTACATACCAAAAGTGCCTTTAAATCCATTTAAATAAGGAAGCAATGATGAGGCTGTTGACATCCAGCTCCCCTTGCTGGATATAATAGATTGAGTTTTAAAGACAAACCATACTAAGCCTAATTTAACCCTATTACTAAATATAACACCACTCATTAGGCCTTCAGAGGTGGAGCTAGATTAGGCCAAACGCCATCCATTACACCCAGAGAGGCAGAGATGGATGTTTTTTGGCTCTGCACTGAACACTCTTTGGAAAGACTAGGCTCAAATTTATGATGTCATCAGATGAGGACTTCATATTGTAGGCGGTACCCGCCCACATCCCTTGAACACAAGAGGTCACTCTATTAGCATTTTGGAGAACAGCAGGGTAGTCATAAATTTGAACATTCACCCTAAAATCTGGATAAAGTTTGTATAATTAATATTTGTTTAAACCTTTTTTTTTTTTTTTTTTTAAGTTTTTAATTTTTTAAATTTTTTTCCAAGGCCAGCATCATATTTTTAATTTTTTTTTTTAAATTTGCTGATTGTTCGACTGTATACAGTTTAATGAGCCATTGTCAGCTGGGGTCTCATTTATAAACGTGGTGTATATGCCCAAAACAATGGCGGATGTGTGTATGCCACTTCCCATGCAACAGTAAAATAAATTACAATCTTAAATGTACAAAATGTTGTATTAAAGCTTGGAAGAAATTGCAAATAAATAAAAAAAACAACAACTTGATTGAGTTTACTTATGGCTGCACATATTCTCCCAAGTAAACATATTTAATTCAAATATTGATTTGATTGAGCCACTTTGAATCACCATATGAGCTATAATCATTAATAAATAAATAAATTAATTTATGGGGTACATTCACTTTTAGGAAGATTTCTACACAGTTTATAAATCCGAGCCCTGGTCTCTCTGGAAAGGTTTATTTGATGGGGCTGGAGATTGTGTGGAAAAGCACGAGTAAATGTGGCAGAAAACGTTGCTTTAATAATTGCATTAATTATTTTCAATTTCAACTAGTTAAGATGATTAAATATTACTTCAATAATCAAATCTACAAAATTTATTCTTGGGCATTTTTTTTTTACTGTTACCTGTTTATGAATTGGAATCTACATTTCACATGATTAAAAACTGTAATAAATTGTGTTCAGAAAGTGTGTAAAAAAACATTTCCCACAGAAACACCTCATTCTCAGCTGTGACCTATAGAAATCATTATGATTTGCTATTGCATTCATATGCTCAACTGAAATATGTGATATAGTAATACAGCTCAAAGCTGGCTAACTAAAGTAAATACAACAGCACATCCAGTTTTCATTCATCTCTTTAGTCTTGATCTCTTGAATCTTGGTGGGTTTTTTTTCCCCAAGCTCCAATTAATTTCCTGCCTGGATCCTCGTTTTACAGAATAAAACGTTAAAAGGGGTTTAATAATTTGTTAGCGTGTTGATATTGTGAGCAGATGTTTCATGTCGTAAATGTTACTACACCTTGCCAATTTGTTGTCAGTTACATGATTTTGGAGGGGGGTTTAAAGCATTTTATAATATTTCTATCTAAGTTACTGTTACTATATAAGAAATAAACGTATATTACCATGTATATTGAAATGTGGATGAAGACTAGATTTTAGATTTGATTGTATTTTTTCTTCTTCTCAGATTTCTGCTCCAACAGGGGGCATCTCTCTGCTCTGTGAACTGTGATGGTGACGTACCCCTGGATATCGCAAAAGATGAAGACACTGAGATGCTGCTGCAGAAACACATATTAACACAGGGTTAGACAACATTCTTCAACATACCTTCTTTTATGCTTCACAGAAGAAAAGCATATAGGTTTAGAACAGCTATGTTTACATTCAGATAATTTACATTGTTTTTCCAAACAAATATCAGCTGGTTAGAGTAAAATAATATTAATTTCATTAAATCATTCAATTCTTCACATTTTTTAGTTCATACAGAAGTGCATGAACCCTTATAATAAGTCAGTCTCTCATCAGGCATGGATTTGGAAGCAGCAAAGCGGGCAGAAGAGGAATGGATCATGCTTGATGCCCGCCACTGGCTCACAGATGGACTTCCGGCTAACCTATGCCAACCCCGAACTGGTGCAACTCCCTTACATGTAGCTGCAGCAAAAGGATATTTGGAAGCCATTAAGTAAGTGGGAATGCAAATAAAAAGTGTTTTCTTGTAGGATTGTTAAACCATATGAAATATAATATCTTGGTATGTCTCAAACTCTAGGGAGCATTTCACCATTTTCACCCAGGTGGTTAACAGCCTTTGCTCTAGCAGTGTTTTGCCTGATCACAGAGTAGCCATTGTTTACTTCCTGACTCTATGCAAAGTGGAGAGAGAGTGGTGGCTTGTGAAGATGCTTTTTCAGTATCATTTTCCTTACATTCCAGTTTTTTTAGAGCAGAAGTCACATGAGCTTCCTATATACTGCATGATATCCCAAAATTTGATTGAAAAAAAAAAAGAATAAATGAGTATATACAAAAACGAAACTCATTGCCCAATGGGCTTGCTTAAGGGACTTCAAGAAGACTTGAAAGGATTCTAAAATATATAGAAACAGTGAAAAACTATAACTTTATGTACCACTACCAAACTTTTGTTTCATTTGATCCTAGAACCAGCATTCTAAGGTCATGGACTTAAAAAGCCTGGGTGTACAGTATGAGCTAGCCTAATTTTAAAAGTAATTTTAAAATGAAAAGTCCAAGTAAAAAACAAAAAAAACTAAAACTTAAACTGACTTTAACCAAGTGTCCTGCGTATTAATTGGTTTTAAAAACATTGAAGTGCATTAAAGTGGTCATGAACTGAGAACTTTAACTTTAGGTTTTGATATACAAGTGGTCATTGTACAAAAAGAATATCCTTTAAGTTTCAGAACTAAAAACATCTTTGTTTCTGAAATAATAAAATTTATTGACCCCACACCCAGAAAATGCCAGATCCTAGAATGTGCCATCTATGATGTCATGTCTAGGTTACACACTGCTTTCACTAATGAACATCAATGCGTAATTATGTAGCCCCACCCACTTATTCACATATGACAATAATAAGAAACAACAAATGGAGGTAAACTGAATTGAGAAACTGAGCAATAAATATTGTGTTGAAGATTGCAAAATATTGTGCAGTGCCTAGTTGTTAAACATTCCTTTTGCAAAATATACACACATGGAAATGACAGCATTGGAAAAAAATTTTTTTTTAGTTTAAAGTAGGATACTTAACAATTTTTGTTGGTATTCACATTTTATATCATTAGTTATGAGCTTACAGGATGCTATAGAATTGATTATGTATTTATTTATGTCTGAAGATAACAGATAATCTTTTTTTTTTATGTCAGCAAAAAACACTAAAACACAACAGCTGTGCATAAAGCAATATTACAAAATACAATAAGACTAAAACGTAAACAATACTTGTATTCCTAACAAATAAACAGTGCTCGTTTGTCCATTTTATTAAGAAGTTTTTAATGTTAAATTTGAATTCATTAAAATTATAATCAATAACTGTCTTTGACCCATTTTAAATACCTAATCTGTTCTGCATTTTATACATGTGCTAAAAGCAGCAGCCTAAACAACAGAGCATCATCATTTTACCTATGACACTTCTGTAAGTGGAACAATACAATTATTTATATAAAAAGAACACAATGAAAAGCCTAGATAAACGTTTTACTGGAGACAAATTAACAAAATCAAAGATTGTTATTGTGTTGTGCTTCAAAAACCTGTGGGTATATATACTGTGCAGTGTTTTGTTGTTACTGTTATTTACATAAATGATAAATGTTTACAGTATAGAATTTCTTGCGCTTAAATGTACAACTAAAAATTAGGCAATTTGAGTTGTTCAAAGAGAAGATCTATAAGCTCGCTAGAGCCTCAGGCACACACAATATTTAGTTAATCATTGCAAACTTGACATCACAGCCTGATCATATTACAACAAAAGTGCTAAAGATTTAAACACCTGAGACCAACCTGAGATTGGTGCAGAATAAGACTTGAAACTGAAAGCACACTATTTGAAGAGACTCTGTTGTGTCAAGTTTATCATGCATCACAGACACTTTTAGTTTAGAATTGTAGGAACTGAACTTTTAATCGCTACAATTGCTAACAACAAAACCACTGTGAGGGCAAATCTCAGGGTTATTTGTCAAAATGATGAACAGGCTTCAGATTTTGCTGTCATGGCAAATAAATAAATAAAAATCAATCATTAATGGAAAATTTTGTAAATGTGTCTTCTGGAGCTTGGAGCATCCTTGAAATTTGGGATCAGACTGAAACATGTATCACTACTTTTGCCATTTCTCTACATTGGAAATACATCCAGCCATTTTCTTCTGCTTATCTTGGACCAGGCATGGGGGCAGCAGTCTAAGGAGAGACAACCTAGACACTTCCTCAAGTGGGATCCCATGGCATTCCTAGGCAAGCAGAGAGACATCGTTTCTCAAGTACAGGGATGCCCAAACCTGTTCCTGGAGATTGACCTTTCTGCAGAGTTCAGCTGCAACCATGATCAAATGCACCTGTCTTGAATTACCAAGTGCTCCTTCAGATCATACTTAGTTGGTTTAATTGTTTTCGATCATGGTTGTAGCTGAACTCTGCAGGGAGGTAGATCTCCAGGAACAGGATTGGCACCCTTGGTCTAGTGTCTCATGGATCTTCCTGGATTTTCTCATCTCTGAGAGTGCACCCTGCCACCCTGTGAATGAAACTAATTTCAGCCGCTTGCATCCATTATATTGTTCTTTTGGTCATGACCCAAAGCTGAGATTGACGGGTAAATCAAGAGCTTTGCCTTTCAGCTCAGCTCCTTGTTTAACAAAACAGGCCGGTACATCGATCACATTATTGTTGCAGCTAGATCGATCGGTCTGTCAATCTCACGTTCCGTTTTTCCCTCACTCATGAAATAAAACCCCAAGATAACTGAACTCCTCCACCTAGGGTAAGGACTTTCCTCCAACCTGGAGATGGCAGGACACCATTTTCCAGTTGAGGGACATGGTCGAACGCCTTCAAGTCCACAAAGTACATGTGGACAGGAAAGGTGAACTCCCATGAACCCTCAAGCACCCTAGATCAGGGGTGCCCAATGTCCTGGAGATCTACCTTCCTGCAGAGTTTAACTGCAACCTTGACCAAACATGCCTAATTACTGTAAGGACTCCTTTAGATTCTACTTAGTTGGTTTAGTTGTTTTTGATCAGGGTTGGAGCTGAACTCTTAAGGAAGGTAGATCTCCAGGAACAGGATTGGGCACCCCTGCCCTAGCGTATAAAGGTGGCACAGTGTTCCACAGCCCAGACAGAATCCTGAATCCAAGGTTCTACTTTTCCGCCGGATCCTCCTCTCCAGTACCCTGGCATAGACTTTTCCAGGGAGGCTGGGAAGTGTGATTGCTGCAGTAGGAACACACTCTACGTTTCCCCCTTTTTTAAAAATGGGATCCACCACCCAGTTGCCCAGTCCAGAGGCACTGTCCCTGATCAACGATGTTGGAAGTTTTCCTGTGGTTATTCAGTTTGCATACTAATTTTATATTATATTTATAATGTTATTTTTAATAACGGGAACTGAAACCTAAAACATAGTTTTAGTAATATTTTAACTTTTTTTTTTTTCCCACACCTTCTGTGCAGATTTCATACAGTACCAATAACAATTAAGACATTCAAATTCACATTCTGTAACATTTAACCTTTTTCTATTAACATAAAGAATAAAATAGGATCAAAATAATGGACAAATGAACACTTTCCCAATAATATTTTAGTTATTAGTAATTCATGGTGTACGTATGTTAAATAAATACCGCCTCCCCGAAATTAAAACAGATGTTTCACATTGTATGGAACCATTGTTCAGATGACTTCATATAAAGTTTCTTTTACTCTCTCTGTCTGTATCTCAGATTGTTGTGTCAGTGTGGTCTGGATGTCAGTGCTAAAGACTGTGATGGCTGGACTCCTCTCCATGCTGCAGCTCATTGGGGTCAAAGTGATGCCTGTCGTTTGCTTGCTGAGCAGCTGTGTGACATGGAGGCCCATAGTAATGGGGTGAGTTCACTGATTGAGAAGAGATGTGCTAAACCATTTAGAAGCCATCAATTTAATAAATTTGTCTGGTCTCCTGCAAACCACAATTATGATAATAAGAACAAGTTTATTTTATTATTTATGTTTTCATGGTTTATTTTGTGGTGTTAAGTAAATAAAGACAATACTGTTTGTAAATCTGGCCTTAACGCTGAAAAATCTTAAACGTTGAAACTTTGGTTCTTGGTCACTCATATAATGCATGTCAATGGTTGCCATTGCTCTGTTGTGAACACACTCAGGATAGGTTGCAGAAACCACAGATTAAATGTATCCACAGGAGCTGTGAGTATTCATTTGAATTTTGCTTGTATATTTTCCAAATTCTCAAAGGGATGGTAGCTATTGACTTGCATTATTTAAATCACTAGGCCGTGGATCCAACTAAAGAGCTTCTTTAATGTACATATGAAGAAAAAAAACTGAGTAGGCTGAGTAAATGAACAGCGAACTTTAAATTTGTATGTTGGATGATGTGCTGGAGATGTGAGTGCACAGGAGTCACGCACCCTCAAAGGAAGAGGAAGTGTGGAGCTTCTGTTCTGTGTCAAAATGCACCACAGCTCTGCACCAGCAGCAGCAGCAATGCAGTTAGCCATACTTGTGTTTCACATTGTGTAGGTGGATGTATGTGTGCATGCATGTTTGTGAGAGGTTGATGTTGTTGATGATAACTGATCTTTCTTTGTTTTGTTTTTATAAGGGTCAGAGTCCATTTGATGTGGCGGATGAGAGTGTTGCGTCTTTACTCGAAGAGCTGTCTAAAAGACAGGCTAATGTGAGAGAAACAAACAGACAGTCACACATATCTCTTTCTAAACCAAAAAATCATTTTAGACTCACGAAAGTATGAAATTCACTGTCTGTAGCTTCTAATATCTACAATTATAGTGGCCTATTCTGCTGCTGTTCATATTCTGTTTATAATGAACATCATGCAACTTTTATGAATTTAAAGCTTTAAATGCAATCGAAGCAGTAGTGAAAAGCCAAAAGTAAGTTTAATTCAAGCTGTGGCATGAATTAAACATATTTATGCCATTGAAACTGCACTTTTGTGATGATACTAATGTTTTTCTGCATTGTGGCCTATACATGTATATAATTCCTCATTTACAACACATACATGTACTTCCAGTATAATATGATGTTAATTGAATATGTTTAGAGCCTTTAGTGTACACACAAACTGAAGTTTTATCTATATACATTTATTTATTTTTTACATAAGGCAATTAGCTGTATCATAGTGATAGAATTCTGTTTGTTATATTTGTGTGTCCAGTCCAACTGAAGTTTTATTCATTCATTCATTTTCCTCCGGCTTAGTCCCTTTATTCATCAGGGGCCGCCACGGCGGAATGAACCGCCAACTTATCCAGCATATGTTTTACACAGCGGATGCCCTTCTAGCTACAATCCAGTACTGGGAAACACCCATACACTCTCACATAGATACACATACACTACGGCCAATTTAGTTTATTCAATTCACTTATAGCGCATGTCTTTGGACTGTGGGGAAAACCCACATGAACGCGGGGAGAACATGCAAACTCCACACAGAAATGTCAACTGACCCAGCCGGGACTCGAACCAGCGACCTTCTTGCTGTGAGGCGACAGTGTTAAACACTGAGTCACCATGTCGCCCCTGAAATGTTATGTCACTCAGTAAACCTTACTATAGCAGTTGAAATTTTAATCAAAACTTTCGCTAAATCTGGTCTGTTTAGATAATTTGTAAATGAGTAGATGTTTTAAAAGCTTTATGAAGATAAAATTTAAGACTTTCAAAGACGTATTTAAGACAAAATAAAGAAAATTGAATCATTTGAAGGGATCACAGCATTTCTATGTCCTTTCTAAGTGTAAATTTATCATGAACACACAATGAGCGGAATAAGCAACAGTCCAAAGTTTGAAAGTACAGCTTTACTCAAAACCCCATTACTTTTTAATAGATCTTAAATTAATTAAATAAAATGTTCACTTAAGATTTGAATAACTGCTTTGTACTGTATATTTAGAGTAACTCTTACCGTACCCTCTGATCACAGTGCAAATCAGTGATGTTCCTTTTCAGACTTTTGCACAGGAGAACACCAAAATACTAAGGATTTGTCAATCAAGATCCATTTACTAGTCTTGTTTTCTGTGAAACCGTCAGTAGGCTTCTATAAATGAAAACAGAAGTAATTTTGACAGGCTTGTTCTTGTTTTGAATGGAAACTCACTTTGTTCAGTATCAAAAATGAGCTATCTTTTTTTTTTTTTTTTTTCTACTCATTCATTCATTCATTTTCCTTTGGCTTAGTCCCTTTATTCATCAGGGGTCGCCACAGCCGAATGAACCGCCAAGTTATCCAGCATGTGTTTTACACAGCGGATGCCCTTCCAGCTGCAACCCAGTACTGGGAAACATCTATGTGCACTCATTCACACACATACACTACCGCTACCGTCTTATTAACCTATAACGCATGTCTTTGGTTTGTGGGGGAAACCGGAGCACCCGGAGGAAACCCACGCGGGGAGAAAACACGGGGAGAAAATGCAAACACCACACAGAAATGCCAACTGATCCAGTCGGGACTCAAACCAGCGACCTTCTTGCTGTGATGCGAGAGTGCTACCCACTGAGCCACAGTGTTGCCTTTTGCTACTCGCGTAAATGTATCTAGAATTTAAAATAAAAAGGTTTTTGTATTAGAAAACAAAGTAATACTGAAAAATGAATTTGACATTTAATGCCATGACTTTATGAATTTAAGTCCTTCTGCTCTGATTTATTATTTGTTTAAGACCCACAGACTCTGAAGTGTGAACTTTGGATTAATTTTGTGTCTGTTTATTTTAGTGGAGGACTGAACAACAAAATTCACAGATCGCAAATGCCAATGCTGCAAATAAGAAACGCAGGTGAGAACGATGGTTCGTTTTTCAAGCTGTGTCCGTCATGAGCTTTTTTGACTTATCCATCTGTCTCTTAGGAGCTCTGTGTGCCGGATGAGCAGCAGGGATAAAATAAGCGTACAGGACCAGTCTAAAGAACGAGGGGTTTCAGGAGAAGTGGAACTCAGTGATGAGAGAGAAAGCAGCCCAGGTTTGTCTTTGTCTCTCGCTTTAACATACAGCAACATCCAGAATATTCACACACATCAAACACACATCAAACACACCTGAGTATATGATTGAAGAGGTTTTTTTTCTCTATTGCAGAAAGTTCAACAGTATCATCTCCAGAGAGCATCGTTCCATCTTCTGGGGTAAAACACACGCTCCTCTGTCTTTGATTTCAATGTCAAAATTTCTGTGCTGGTGCCTGGTGATTTTATTACCAGGGGTGTAAAAAAAATATTCAATGATGAAAGAACAAATACTGAGTGAAAGTTTTACCCAAAATATACTTGAATAGTTGACTAGTACTTAAGTATTGAAAAAGTATAAGTACCCACCCCAAAATAAAAACAAAAAAGGAGATTCTTGTTTTATCATTTTGATTTAAAATGCCATAAACTGAAATTCTGTCATCGGAAATGTTCCAAGCCTTTATGAGAACATTATTTTAACTGTAAAGCAAATTATTATGTCAGGATTCTATTTGCATCGTACAAATGTATGGACACAATTTAGATTCTTAGTTTTTCTGGATTTATAAGTATAGGTTTTTAGGACAGTGTAAATTTTTGCTCTATGCAGGTCTGGTAAAATGTATTTATAGTAGTACATACATATATTGTGTAAAATATCATTTTTCAGAAAAAAACCCCCAAATGTTTTTATTGGTTATGATTGAAAACCAGGGTTATTCGGCCAAATTCTGTTTTTTAACTCTCATGAAGTTAAACATGTCTGGAAACATGGCACCTATTTTGTTATTTCATTTTAAGCTCTAAAATACAACATTTTCATAGAACATTTTTATAGAATAATACAGATATTATGTTTTCAAACACATAACTATAACTCATAAAAGGAAACTGAGAATTTTCTAGCGGTCTCTTCATTTTTTCAAAGCTGTATAACAAACTGAAACAGTCAATTATTCTTGCATGTTAAACTTACGTTAACCATATGTAATATGCAAAAGATGGAATAAAAAAAAAATATATATATAGCAATTTTTTTTTTTGTTTAAATAATTGTAATTCAAGTAAAAATACAAGTAATCAGTTTGATCTGCAAGTACAAATCCTAAAAAATAACAAAATAACAAGCGTTTTGCACCCGTTTATTACTGTATGCTTGTGTTCTTCAGACCACTGAGGAGAAAGAAGTGAAGGCGAATGATCAAGACAGAGCGAGTCGCACAGCAGTTGTTCCTCCCACCCCTCAGAAGCGAGAGTCACCAGCAGAGAGCCCCAGTAACACCTCTGGCGACGGAAGGAAGTAAGACTTTTTTCACCTATTTGCTTTCACACTTTTGTCTTACTAGTATACAAATCTTATGAGTAACACTTAATAATAAGGTCCAGTAGTTAACATTTGTTAAACTATGAGCTATATTAAAATTAGTTTGAGTATATATATTTTTTTAAGTTGATCAGTAGAAATATTTGAAGTTTGTAAGATTAACAGATTAAATTTTTATTTAAATAGCATATTAGGAAATATTAGTTAACTAATCTAAACATTTGGAACCTTCTTGTAAAATGTTACCATATTGTGTTTTATTTGAACACCAAATTCTTCCAAGTTTAGGTGGTGTTACCAAAATGCTACTAGCAAGTCTATATATATTTGTTTGTTTGGACAATATAAACTACAGTAATATAAGCTTTAATAAATGCTTTCAATATTTAGCTATAGAGCTTTTTAGTTAGTTTGTTGCTTGGAATGTTCTAATGTTGTTTCTGTTTTTATTACTATACATTTAAAATTATATTTATTTTAGAATAAAAAATAATAAGCATTTGCATAACATTAGAATGTAACTAAATATGACTCTTATTGGATTTAAAGGGATAGTTCACCCAAAAGTGCAAATTCTGCAATGACTTACTCATCCTCCACTTGTTCCAATCCTGTTTGAGTTTCTTTCTTTTGTTGAATACAAAGGATATACTTAAGAATGCTGTTGACTTCCATAGTATTTTCTGTATTCCTGCTATGGATGTCAATGGATGCTTTTGTCAGCATTCTTCAGAATTTCTTGTTTTGTATTCAACAGAAGAAAACAAATTGCTAAACGTTTAGAAGCACTTGATTGTAAGTAAATGGTGTGGTAATTTTACTTTTTTTGAGTGAACTATCCTTTTAAGCTTTGTACACAAACAAACAAAAAAAAACCAAACATCTGTTTTGTTTGTTTTCAGGTATCAGGCTCCAGTGAGAGATGAGGAGTCCGAGTTTCAGAGGAAAGCTCGTTCACGTCTCATGCGGCAGTCACGGCGATCAACTCAGGTGCGTGTTCAACAAATCAAGATCACTGACCCAGTGTGTGTGTGTGTTTTTAACTACAAATTTTATCTCTAACAATCAAGAATGCATGATAATATGGTATGATGGCTTTGTAATTAAAAAATGTCATTTTAATGGGTGTCAATGGGACAAAAACCGCCTCCAACATAACTAAGGTGTAGTAAATTTGCCCAGAGTGCAAAGCATTTTCCCAAAATATGTGTGAAAATAAGATTTGTCACCAAAAATCATTTCATTTGCTGAAACGCAGAGAAAGTTGTGGCCAAATTAAGACTCAAAATTACCCCAGAGTGGGTGAAAACATCCCCAACAGCACACAAGCGTTAAAATCTGCACCAGAACACACTCCCAAAAATGAGTGTATCTGCATAATAAACCTGGCTGACAGCTGTTGTCATGAAATTTAAAATGTAGTTTGCATGGATTAATTTGAACCTCTTTAGGTTCTGAAAATGTCAATAACTTTAATATTTCAGTACTTCCTTTATAAGAATTCAAAAGCTTAATTGAATGTTTAAAAATTTTAAATGTTAAATTTTATATTTATTTTTTACTGCCATTGATTAATTCTTAAAATTTGGATTATCAGGGAGTAACATTGACGGATCTTAAAGAAGCAGAACGGAGTATTGTTAAGGGCAATGAACCTCAGCATGTCAGTGTTCAGCCTGTAAGCCTCAACGTCACAGTAACACCAGCTGAGAGAGGTGAGTCTCTGTGCTTTCAACTGTGTCTGTGTTTTTTCTGTTCTTCAGTGGACTGTAATGACTTGATGTAATGAGTTTTCTCCCTGCACTAGACACTGATCCGGAGAGGGAATCTTTAGAGGCACAAACAAAACTAGGAGTGAGAGATCGCAGAAAAGGGAGGAAAGAGAGACGCTCTACTGGTGTTGTTCAACATGCTGAAGAGGTAAGCTGCAAACATGTATAAAAACTCCAGTCTATAATCACTCACACTCAGTGGGTGGGAATTTAATGGGTAATTTAATTACTCTGTAATCATGTAACCAAAGTTAGATTTTAGGAATAAAAGACACTAGTGGTGAAAACAATTTACAAGTGTATAATAACTGAAATTTATTTACATTTTACTTTTGTTCAGAATGATGATATGGATGCAAATGAAGATGCAGAACAAGACAACAATTCAAGGTTTGATGTGTGTGTGTGTGTGTTTTTTCTTTAAACGGCTGTACATCACCTAGTTTGTAGCCCACTTTACTGAGTGATAAGTCTTATATGTGAGCAAAAGACAAAAAAGGTGTAAGGGACTTTATTAGAACATTAGCGAAGATTTTAGGGAAAACTGTGCATGATTAATGTCAAGGTCCATCCATCCATCCATCCATCCACACAAAATTAATACCCAAGGCTGCTGATATTGAGGACTTGCATGTCCACTACATCCACTAAAATATCATTCAGATTCTTCCTGCCATACTTTCTTAGCTTGTCACTTTGCTTCTGACATAAAGTACATGGGCCCAAGAATTACTGCGTACAGGAATATTTATGAATCAGGATGAATATTTCGGCTGTAAATTCCCCTCAGTGGCTTTTAGTATTCTCTGTCCAGAAACAGTGGTGAGCTATTTTTCTGACAGTTACCAGTTACTATCCTCAAAAGCTTTCTGGTCTTCTTGCTAAGGGTGTCACACTCTGTGGGCATCTTAATACAATAAAATGATACGTTTAACACATTTATCAGAGATAATCATAAATGTCATTTGTCGAAAATCTAAATAAGATGCTATATAAGTCTCTTTCTATATAATGATTCGATTCAGGTCCAGACCATTAGACTGAATGCAATTTTTTGCAGTTTGTAATATTATTTTGCTGACATTTTGACTATTTAATTTCACAAGTTAGTTGAAACATTTAAGTACAATTTAATTGTGGTGTTTCTAAGCAGTTTACTGACATTTACTTATTTGTTTGTTTGAGAATTCAATTTGATTCTGACACTCAAAATGAGATGTCTGGTCTTTGACTATGTATTATGTGTGTACTGATTGTGTTGCTTGTTGTTGTTGTTGTTGTTGTCTGTGGAGCATTCTTCTGTGACATCTTTACTAATAGGTGTTGATGGATCCTAAGGTGGATTGTCCCTTTTCCTTAGAATTGGCTGATCAGTTTTAAATAAGCTGTTTTAGAAGTTATATTGAGACAATAATATAAAGATTTAATATGGTGTAATGCTATTTTAACTATATTGTTTGTGTTTTGTAGAGATCTACAGTTAGAAGAATCCATACATTCTTCTCTGGATTATAGAAAGGTAAGGGTTTTTGTTTTTAATACACATTAAACATTAAGATCCTAATCATTAATAATGTAGACCGCTTCACACACTCTTGTTATTTATGGTATATGTTATCTTAGTTGTATGTGCAGGTGTTGCAAGAGAATGGAAATCTAAAGGAGAAGCTTCAGGAAATTCAGCTTCAGCTAAATGAGAGTAAAGTTCAGTTGGAGAAACTCAAACAGGTGAGTGTTTTTTTTTTTTTGTCCTAATCATGACAATTGAGAAAAAATATATTAAAGTAAGTTTTATTTATTTATTTTTTTTAAATAAACAGAATCAAGAGAACGGATCAGACAGACCAGCCCTACTGGAGCTGGAGAGATATGTAAGTTTTAAGTTTCATGCTGTGCCTCTGCTTGGGTGTCTTTTATTTATGTGGTAACAGTGATGCACAGTTTTACTTAAAAACATTTTAAATTGTGAAGTTTTTTTTTTCAATTTTCTTTCTTTTTTTTTTTATCTGCTCTTCCCACAGGAAAAGAAACTTCTTCAGCGGAGAGCATTTGAGTTAGAAGATGAACTCAAAGTAAGAACCTGAACCTTTCAGCATGTAGAAGTGCTCAGGCTTTTATAAGCTCAACCCCATTAATTCATTTATTTATAAAGCACATTATTAATTGGATTATGTAAGATTTATGTAAGCTTTGAGATACCTGTTGCAGTACGTTTCAGATTATTATAAAAAAACAAAAACAAAAAAACACAACCTTTACTCTGGAAAATATTATATTTATTATAATAGTTATCATTTATAATGTTAACGGGGCTTAACACATGCTGACTTTTTTGTCAGTGCTAGTTAGTTCTCAAAACCATTTAAAAAATGCAGAGTGAATGTTGGAGTAGGTAGAGAAAAGGCAAGGTAGTCAACACAACAGATTCAAATAGTTAAGAGTTAAAATCATTCAAGCTTCCTGTAAATACATGCAGCAATTCATGCATTCATACTCTGAGCTCTTTAATGTAATTGACAGCCATTTAGTATTTTTACCCTGCATCAAAAATACATAAAATGTTTGTCTTTATTCAATTGTGATTCTTATTTTGCAGTGTTTTTGAAGCAGTTTGACTGGTTAATACTTTTAGAAGTGTTGCACACTGACACCTCTGTTACCATATGAGTGCAACTCAAAAAAAAAAAATTAGGTTTTGTATTTCAATAAGCGGGAATCTATTAAGATTTATTACAGATCATGGATTTTCAAGTTAGTTAAGCAGAACTTTGGCTTAGTCCCTTATTTATCAGGGGTCGCCACAGTGGAATGAACCGCTAACTATTCCGGCATATGTTTTTACGCAGCGGATGCCCTTCCAGCCGCAACCCAGTACTGGGAAACACCCATACACTTTTTCATTCACACACGCACTCATACGTGGCAAACTCCACACAGAAATGTCACCTGGCCCAGCCGGGACTCAAACCAGCGACCTTCTTGCTGTGAGGCTCCATTGCAATTAGCTGAAAACACAATGACCCATCATTAACAACTCAATAAACAAATGTGCATTATGGTGGGATCTCATTGATGGTCATGCCAAATCCACAGAGCTTTTTGCAAAGTTTGCGTGCGTGGACAGGTGCTATGTGTGCCCGCTCATCTACATCTCTCTTTCTCTCTGTCCCCCAGGTGCTCGTGGATTTGCGTGCTGATAACCAGAGACTGAAGGATGAAAATGCAGCTCTCATTCGTGTCATTAGTAAGCTGTCTAAATGAACCTCTGGGTTCCTTACATTGTTTTCCTAAATTCCTTGGGAACGTTCCTGTCCCACTGCCCGCCCAAAGAACCGCACAGCGTTTTGCTCTCCCTCTATGATCTCTGGGACATATGCCTCTGACTGGGGTGGATAAAACTACTGTTCTTCATATGGATGTGTACATATTATAAGGCCTTGTTTAGCTTCCAATCTAGACAAAAACTGGAATTTTTAAGGACTCTAGAACTATCTGCTGTTCATATGTTTTAGATTTTGGCATTCAGCTCTGATTCAGGGTGCTTTTGTGTCATTTTGTTTATGTTATTGACTTATTTTGTGCAATGCGCTTGCTGCTTTTCATAGTTTTAATGTTTTTTAAAATGCAGACTAGCCATCTCACTAAAGTAGTTCATTATTGTGTCCTTATTACACTGGGCTGCACTGATGACAGTGTTATTGATCATTTGAAGTTTCAGTTCAGGTTTACTGTTCAGTTTCACTTAGAGACAACCGTCATTGCAAGAGCTTCGCCTTTCAGCAGGTAGAAATCTGCGAAGATAGATAGATAGATAGATACATCAGAACTGTAAGATATATAGAATTTAGAATAGGATATTGTTCATTAACAACAATACAATATTACAGATCATAGATTTGTAATGTTAGCAGATCAGATTCATGTACATTGAAATTAAATTGGAATTTTAATTCATATATTTTCATATACATTTATATTTGAATGTACAAAAGTTTCTGATCTGTTAAGGATTATTTAATATGTTAAACGCCTATTGCTGAAATTGCAGTGTTACCGAACTTACAAATGTTTAAATTGAGCTTTTTAATGCCATGGCGTTGTCAGTTGGGCAATGCCATTATTATTTTTGCTTAAAATGCTTTTAATATTTCTTATTACATTAAGCAAAAAAGTAAAAAAAAAAAAAAAAAAGAAAGAAAGAAAGAAATGTGCCAAACAGTAACGACATTGCTCAGGGGTCTCTTTTTTGAGACAGTAGAAGGTTTATAGTAGTGTGTCTTTTTCTCAGTATGTCTCTGGATTAACACTGTACTTTAGCTGACTACTGTTCTTTGGACCAAACAGGCATTAGAATTGATCTTTTTCTCTGTTGTTGCATATTTATGAATTTATTATATATGGTGAATTTTGATGCTCTTGTGTTCTGCCAGTGCTGTAATCTTTTTTTTTTCTCTTTTTTGTTATTAGAAAGAGACACAAATATGTTTTGTACTGTGACTGTGAGTTTTGTCCTAAACCAAACTGGCACCATAGGTCAAAGCTTTTTAAAGTTTACCACTGTTTATTTGTTTTTCCCCTACACTTTTTGCTTTCAGAACTTAAACATTTGTTCATCCAGCAAGTGTATTTTGCCAAAAATGTGCCTTTCTATATAAATAGAAGTTATCTCTGTCGCTTAAAAAAAAAAAAGAAAAAAAAAAAAAAAAAAAAGTCGGTTGCTCTCTCTCTGTCCAATAAAGATCAATGCAAGGGGTTGCATAACAGCCAATAAAGTAATCCATTGCTTTTATCTCTTGCGTAAATAAAGGCTTGCTAGACATTATTTGCAGGGGTTTGCTTTCCTATTAGTGGCAGTGGTATAAAAATTAAATGAGATTTTAGTAGTAGACAAATGTGTGGTTCCTTGTCAAAGTTAAGTATATGATTCCTTACATTTTCCTGGGGAAACATCGTAGGACTTTTAAGACTTTTGTTCTACAAATTTAAAATGTGGCTAATGGTGTTGCTGTTAATTTATATTTGTATCTTGAATGTGAAATATTGTTATTGTAAAGAAATTAGTGGCTGTATGAAATAACTTCTTAAGACAATTCTCCTGTTCTCCAGTTCCAATTGTATTGGACAAAGTTTGTATACATTTGCTCTGAAAAGAAAGCTATAAAAATGATAGGAATTATAATACATAAATCTTTCTATATCTATTGTCCTGACAGTACATTTTGGGTAAATTCCAGTATGACGAGAGAATTGCTACTGTATGTCCTACTCAATTTTGAGAGAGAAATGTGGCTCATTATGTGGCCAGTTTGGAACTTGTTGACATCACAATTTTCTCTTTATCTTTACCTGATAGAATATTAACATGCGTGTAGTGCCAATTACCCATTAGCTGTACTTAGGATAGCAATCTCTTATTTATTTCTGTTAACATTGTTGTTGCTAATAATATATATTTTATAATAAAGTTTTTTTTTTTTGCTTGTTTGTTTTGAAAAATTGCCTTTTGTCTGATTTGAAATTGGTTAGTTTAGTTTTGCATGCATGGGTAAATCATTATTTCCAATCAAAACTAATTTGCATGAGTCTTGATGATTAATGGGAAAACGAATAGCTTCCAAATGAGAACTGAGTAGTAAAGTTACTATTTAAATTAATAGTAAAATGCCATTCTTGAAGCAATCATCACATGTATGGTAATGAGGGAGGCTTTTTTAAATTTTATTCAAATTTTGGATGATTTGATCCACCCATTTCAAATTATGGAGTTTCTATGAATGAGCTGATCATTTAAATTTGTTTTATTAGAACCTAAATCATTCTTTTCTGCAGCAAATTCAAAGACACTGTTACAAATTACAATAACCTCGGTTCTTGGTGGAAGAACAAAGGAACAGACACTGGCAATAGACCATAACATGACTGATCTGGAAGCTTCATGTACACCAAGATCATGTAGGATGCACAGAGAGACCCTCCCTGACAACTTTGTATTATATGTTTATTTATTGTATTATATGTTTATTTCTTTTTAGTTTCCAAACTGAATGAAAAAATGCTTAAGGGCCAAGTAAAGAACTACAAAACTTGAAAATGTAGGAATTTTTGCTGGTTTTGTGCGTCTTGTCTAATATAGCCCTGCATTACTCAGCTTATGAAAATTCAGTTTGATTCAGTTCAGGAAAAAATGCATTATCCAGCTCAATTCAATTATACATACACTACCTGACAAAAGTCTTGTTGTCGATCCCTGTTGTAAGAGCAACAAATAACAACTTCTAGTTGATCATTTGGAAAAGTGGCAGAAGGTAGATTTTTCCGATGAATCATCTGTTGAACTGCATCCCAATCATTACAAATACTGCAGAAAACCTAATGGAACTCGCGTAAACTGAAAATTCTCACAGATATCAGTCCAGTTTGGTGAAGGAAAAAAAAATCATGGTTTGGGGTTACATTAAGTATAGGGGCGTGTGAGAGATTTGCAGTGTTGATGACAACATCAACAGCCTGAGGTATCAAGACAGTTGTGCTTCCAAACAACAGGAGGGCAAATTCTTCAGCAGGATAGCACTACTTCTCATACTTCAGCCTCCACATCAATCAGTTCCTGAAAGCAAAGAAGGTCAAGGTGCTCCAGCATTGGCCAGACCAGTCACCAAGCATGAATATTATTGAGCATGTCTGGGGTAAGATAAAGGAGGAGGCATTGAAGATAAATCCAAAGAATCTTGATGAACTCTGGTAGTCCTGCAAGAATGCTTTCTTTATCATCCCAGATGACTTTATTAATAAATTATTTGAGTCATTGCAGAGATGTATGGATGCAGTCGTTCAAGCTCATTGTAGTCATACAGAATATTAATTCTTTTTCCACTGCACCATCACTTTATATTACTATTATATTATTATTATATTAAGACTAAGCAAAGTCAGACCTTACTGTATTTAAATAAATAAAAATCAAGGCATGATCATATTTTATTTTGGTAAAATAAGGGGAATCTAGAGGCCTTTGCCTTTCATATACGCCACTTCTTGTGTGATTAACTAGAAGGTATTATTTGTTGTTCCTAAAACTTGGATAGGCGACAAGACTTTTGTCAGGTAGTGTATATACTTTACTATACATACATTATACATACACATGCACAAGTACCACATTTAGCGTGCCTACTGATGAATACACATTAAATAGACAGTCCCAACCCCCTTTTTTGTTGTTGTTGTTGCTCTCATTAGCTATTCGCCAGGATACGTCATACTTTAATGGGCGTTCAGCCATTATCGTAAACAGAGGAACATCGAGGGGATAGAACCAGTCTTTGGACAGAACGTTTGAAGTGAACCTTACAAAACAGATGAACCATATCTAAAATTATTTGGATCGGACATCTCGAAATCTCTAAACTCTCTAAAACGCAGAGTTTGATCAGCATTCTTCCTTCTGCTTTGCTGGATTATCTTCAGTTTTGTTTCGTGTGTGTTGCCATAGCAACCGCTCTGCTACTGTTTCAAACAAGATCTCGTGAGGTAACGAGTGCGTGTTTGTGTGTGTGTGTAATCCATACTATGTGGAGGTCCAAAATATTATAAATTATTTATCTATGACATAGTGTTTTTGTTTTCCAGGAATGATGGCCAGCGGATCAAAATATAAGGAGCCTAAAATCACAAAATATAGAACAGACACGCGACAATTAATACAATGTGTGTGCGCGCGCGCGCATGTAAATCCTGCTGAAAACAACAAGAAAAGTTTAAACACATTCAGAATTCATAAAGTATTTAATAATTATAGTTATTATATATATA
>CAIGQW010055671.1:9747878-9773279 GCA_903798125.1 Danio choprae | reverse complement strand
ATAAAATAGTTATTTAATAGGAAATCATATTGTTTTTAATTGAATTATTATTCCTGTGGGGCTGTTTTTATGCTTTTACTGGTAACTATTAGCTCGTTAAAATAAGTTCATATGGAATTTAAACAAAGAAAAACTAAATAAAACAAAGAAAAAATATATAATTGCATTTGTAGTGTACAAATCTTCTGTGATGGCTTCTATTGTGTTTTTTCAGCAGGTAACACTCATTCATGATTTCTCCTTTTCTTTTCATTGACCCATCAGTGAATTAGTACTTATTTCATTGCAGTAATGATGCAAGAATCTTGTCTAACGGATTTTCAACAAAGACAGATAAATGATAAGCTAAAAAGTGAGTTCAGGTGACACATTTTATTATTATATTGTACAATTTACCTGACAGCCGGAGCTCATGTTTTATGTCTGTTTTATGTCTGAGCAGATGGGGGGGCTCTTCCAATGACATTTTATCCCAGTCCGCTTGAGCCAAACGCTCCTTCAGAGAACAGAGTTACAGGAGTGAGGACACTGGTTGGACACCAGCAGAAGCGAAGTGCAGAAAGATGTCGTGCTGGAGAGAATTACAAACGAGAGCAGTATCAGCCTAGTGCAACACGTAAGTGCAAAAAAAGTGACACAATTTTACATTTTCATTTGAATTCAAATATTATATAACATAACATGCAAATGATATAAAGTGCTCAGCAAATATGAGTACACCCCATTTTGAAAATGAATATTTTTATCTATTTCTCAGTGAATATGGGTAATATATATTGGTGCATTTGAACAAAACAGATTTATAAAAACAGATATATTTCTTAAAATAATATTTTAGTCACAGAACATCTTTAGAAATGAAAATACAATTAAATTCATGCAAAATATTGCATTTTTGAAAATTGTATTTAATTTTTTTCCCTAGCATATAAACTTGGGCTACTAATTTTTTAACCATTATTGTAAGTTATTTTGTTAAATTAGCTCCAGATTTGGCTTTAGTATCGAGTAGTCTAATGTATGTACACAAATATAATATTGTAAAGCATCCTAAAGAAATTATTCATTTAAATGAGAGATTTGTGGGGGGTGTACTCATATATGCTGAGCACTGTACTTTTACCTTATTTAAACGCAAAAATAAATAAATAAATAATAAAAATACAATAGCGCAGACTGGACAGAACAAAAACTTGATCAAGGGGTTGTGTAGTGGGCCCTATGCCCTGATAAAAAAGGGTCTTCCTAATGCGGTTTAAGCAAATCTGAAGGATCAGGCCAATTCTTATATTGTAGTGAAGTACACAACTGAAAAAAGCTAATATTTAATAGTCTATAATTAGATGTTTATCGTTGGCATGCTCAATGTTTGGTAGCAATTCTTAACCCTGATTAATGCAGAATGCAGTTTTTAAAATTTAACATCTATTTCAGAAGTCTTCCAGAAGCCATAGTCATATGTCAGGATAAAAATGTAAACATTCATCAGGCTCAAAACTGTGAAAGACGGTTTCATTTTCACACATGAATTGACCACCAACTGACATGAGCACCAATGTACATCTTTGGGATGTGTGTATACTATATTTCACTAAGCATAAGTATTTACAAGTGTAGCAAGAAAGACCCTTCCATAACCTTGTGTTGATTCCTCTCAATTTCAGGCGATCTAGAGAAAGAAAAGAGACAGTTACAAAATCTTCTTTCTACTGGTCAAAAGGATGCTGGGCCAACTCACTCCCAAAGAGAATCCACAGAGAGAAGAGAGCAACAGGTGGACAGGTTCCAAGAAGGTGAGAAAGTCATTGATTTGAATCCATCTTGTATGAGTGCCCTGAATGCACATTTCAATTATATAAATTGAATACTGAAAAGTAATGCTTTGGGTTGTTTGTAGAGTGGAGATCAAAGCTAGAAAACAACCTGTAATTTCCTAAAAAGTAAAGTCACTACATAGTCCCATTTGATATTATCCTAATAGGAGTAAAAGAGCAGTTTTAAGTATATTTCATAAGTTGCATATATTCTGAAGCACAGTATTAAAAAAAACTTAAGAATACAGATTACAAATTGAAAGCATTTTCACATACAATTGGAAATTGGTGGTAAATATACAATTATTTTACAAACCCTATTTAACTGCCAGCTTAATTTACAATTTCTTTTATTGACTTTTCAATATTCATTCATTCTAGAGTGACGGTAAGTCTCTGACAGCAGGTTGCCCAGATGAACACAAAAGAAACGCTTCCAGCCATAGGAAGATTAGTTGGTCATTCCAATTCTATGATTTCTAGAATATTGCATCTTTACTGTCACCCACTCATTTAAATCTGGCAAAAAAGACACAAAAGGCAAATGCACAAAAGAACCGGATAATGCAGAGAATCAATGGGCAATCAGTTCAACACGGTTTAGCTGACCAGGGTAAGGATCTTTATCTTGGCATGCAGTGTCTCAAAAGTTTATAGAATTTAAAGTAATAGCCCACTCTGCGGTGACAGGAGCATAGTGTGTGAACTGATAACTGCTCCAAAGTGCACAAGCAAAATCAATTTATTTGGGTCTGATGATTGTCCCGTTATGCATATTTAATTAATCTAATTCAAGCATTACATAAACATGGATGCGCGCGCACGCACGCACGCACGCACGCACGCACGCACGCACACACGCACACACGCACACACGCACACACGCACACACACACACACATTCTTTCAGCTTAGTCCCTGATTTATCACCACAGTGAAATTAACCACCAGCACACTGTATATGTATATATGTAATTTAAAGTAATTTCTTACCAACAGTTGTGGATGAGATTGAGGACAGAAGACAGTTTTTAGAGGAGATGATGGCATTGGGAAAAGGTCACCAGTACCAGCAGCTCATCAACACAGAGATTTCCCAGGTGAAGATAAACAGCCAATACTGTCATACCATTAGTTCAATTGTGACTGCACTTACAGTATTAGCTGAAAAACCTAAGAAATTAGAAATGTATTCAAGCTTTATGCTACAACAATAAAGGAACCTGATTTTTAATGTGATTTTACCTGATTAATAATTCACATTTGTAAGTATCTTTATAACTAAGAATGCATATGTAAGAATATAAACTAAAACGATTCGACAGGCCTGCTGTTAACTAGCTTATTTACTAACAGAAAATCTGTGAACTTGAAGAGATCGACAAGAAACGCAGCGAAGAGCTAAGGACCCCAAAGCTAACTGGAAAAGAGGAACAACAAAGCAAAGAGACGGATGGAGAATTTGGTGAAAATATAAGTTAGTGCTATAATTTCAGTTAGTACGAGCATTAAAAAAATTCCAAAAGTCTGGAAAGTCTGGAAATTGTTTTATTTTTGATGTCCTCCATTATATAAGCACAAACTATTAAAAGCACAATACTGATAAATACAATTAAACACCCAAATAGTTGCAGACAAACTAAAATGTAAGCAAAACATTCATAGACACTGAATAGTCACTGTGGGGACATATGCATAAATTAAACACATTAAAGGCACTGCTTCAGAAATACAATCCTGATAGAGTTAACAGATATTAAGGCTCAACACACAACATTCTACAGTAAAAAATAAACCATTTAAAACATTAATGAAACGTAATATTGCATAATGTCTTGCCAGAGTGAGAACTATTTGTTATTACATAACATTAAAAACATGCCTACAACATTTTTGTTTTTTATATTTATTACTTTTTTAATTCTGTGTATTGATTTAAATGTAATGTCTTTTTTGTTCTTTTATTAAAGGGTTTTAGACTCATTTTAATCTGATCTCACACTTTAACAGACCTTACTAATGCTGCTGTGTTAAAAGCTATCTGGTCAAAATGAGAAATCTTTAGGCTTTTGTTTGATGGAAGGTTTGATGTTTTCTTAACCAAATTAGTAAGTTAAAATACATTTTACAATGAAATCCTTAACAACCAGCCTTTGCTTGAATTAATTTATGCTGTGAACAAATATGTCAGTTAATACCATTACAGTTTTTACATTGTTCACTTTTTTCAATTATAAGCAAACACTTGAGAGTGTAGGATTGGATTATAATTGTGGTGTTGAATATGTTTTTAGCATGTCATTTTGTTAACCACAGACCTCAACCTACTGAAAATTTCTGAAATGTGTTGGAAATTACAGGGTGGCCTGTTTCTCAATAATTTTGATAAAAAAAATGTGTTAAGTGGCGGGACAAAAAAAAAAAAAACTCGATGGAAATGAATTACATTTTGGGATGTTACAAAAGGTTGCTGAATCAATGTCAAAACAAATGCAAACTATATTGAATGTTTGACCATCATAATACCAGAGTATGCATTTTGTTTGAAAAACAGGCAGTGTATTAATTATTAATCACACTTCTAAAATGAAGTGCATATAAAAGTATTGTCTAGGGTAGGGATGCACCAGCTGTTCATAAGTTACATACACTTTTACACTAGAAGCTCAAAAGTTTTCGCAGTTAAATCTAGGTGTTTTTGTTCTGAAAAACAGGCGACAGCAAGTTGTTAGCTAACCATGAATTAATGCAGTCACACAATACAAGAATTAACTTCAATTTCAGTTTATCTTCTTAATAATGATTCTAACTTCTTTAGCCTCACATCATTTGGAAATTACATTAAGTCTAAAAAACAATATTTGACATAATAGGTATGTAAATAACTTCATAAATAACAGTGTAAATACATTAACGAGATCAATAAACCAATACTAAATGTTCTAATCTAAATCTGTTATATAATCAGAGTTATACACACACCCCGAGGTGTGCAGTTTATATCAGGTTCATGTTATGGAGCTCAAAATTATCCATTCACAAAGGTCTTTTTTTAATAACATGTAAATGCCAATAAATTCATATAGTCTAACTGATTCAATTGTCATAAAACAAAAGCCTATTGATGAAATTTAATCAATAATCTATTTATTATTACCCCTGGTTTTCCTAAATATATAGTGGTTATATAGAGTTCAGTTTGAAAGAAGTTTGACTGTACACATCTCAAATATTTAATACTGTGTGATTGTAATTTAGGGCCTCACGGTGGCGCAGTGGGTAGCACGTTCGCCTCACAGCAAGAAGGTCGCTGGTTCGAGCCTCGGCTGGGTCAGTTGGCGTTTCTGTGTGGAGTTTACATGTTCTCCTCGTGTTGGCGTGGGTTTCCTCCGGGTGCTCCGGTTTCCCCCACAAGTCCAAAGACATGCGGTATAGGTGAATTGGGTAAACTAAATTGTCCGTAGTGTATGTGTGTGAATGGGTGTGCATGGATGTTTCCCAGAGATAGGTTGCAGCTGGAAGGGCATCCGCTGCGTTAAACATATGCTGGATAAGTTGGCGGTTCATTCCGCTGTGGCGACCCCAGATTAATAAAGGGACTAAGCCGAAAATGAAAATGAATGAATGAATGATTGTAATTTAGTGCCCATTAACAACTAGACTAGGTTTTATGCACAGCTGGTGTAACCAGACCCTAGCAGATATTCATGATATTTCCATTCCGAATCCCTGTTACTAATCACAACAGCATTCATGAAAAAGAATTCCATACCACTTTCCATCAGTAATATTCAAGACTGATCACTTATTTCTGTTGTCATTTCAACGAGTGTTAATAAAAGGGCTGGATGGGGCCTGTGTTTTTTTTAATACCAGAAACACAAGTGCAGTACCTCTATGTCATCTATAAATAAATGTAAATAAACTCAGAAAGCTAAAAGGAAATGAGGTTTGGCAAACGTCCACTGAATGGCCCTCTGGTTGAGTTTCCTATAGCTGTTTAATAGAAAGTTGTGTGGAACTTATTATGGGTTATTTAGGACTTTTAATATCATGCAATAGTCATTAAATATCAGTTCTTCTTTTTTTTTTTTACTTCAAATAGAGATTATAAAGTGGTTGAGGCTTTTCAAATATTTATTTTTTTGTTGCATCTGAACAAGACAGTGTTAACTTTTCACTCTTCTATTCTGCAGTAGTGCCGTATAAGGCCGGTTTCACACCTCAAGCGTGAGTGGTGCGTGAGCCGCACTGACACGATGCTTTTGGCTTTGAGTCTATTTTTTTTTCTGGGCAGTTCACGCTGAATTAAAGTGACAGCACACTTTTGATGCCCAAAATAAATAAGAAGGCATACAGTTCTATAAATGCACAAATCAAGCACAGAATACACATGCCTAGTGTGTCAAACGAACCGTTATCAAATGAGACAGGATAATCCAAAATATGTAGGCTAGAGAACATATAAACGTGTTTTTAATTATTCAGTTTGAGTGTATATGATGCAAAAAAAAGATAAAAAATATGAGGCATAAATTGATTCGTGGCAGAATTTTACAGAGCCTCTAAAAGGTGGTGGTGAAAAAAATACGGAAAGAAAACTATTTTTGAAATCTTTTGCGTACCCTCGCAGTTCTGCAAATAGACTACTTGTTCACTTCCCATCTTTCATCAGTTGAGAGATCCACAAATTTGCTATATGGGCTGTTTGCACCTGCTCACTTCATGTGCTTTTTTCCCCCCTGGTCCTGATCGGGTAGTATCAAAATAAAATAAACCTGGTATTATAGGCTATATGACATTAAGGGCAAATGCAACATTCCAGCAAAGGCAACGCCACAGATGGATGTTTGTTTTGTTTTAATTTGATATTTTTCCTATCATTCTATTGACCACTCGCTTGTCATAAAATTACATTACAATGTTAAACTAATATATAACAATAGCATTAATAACAGCATTAATAACAGATACCTGATTTAAGTGTTGATTTACCACAAGTGTAGCCTTTCTACACAATTTGTATACTGAATAAAATATATAGCTTTCATTTCTGTAAAAATAAAAAATATTATACACACACACACACACGCGCGCACACACACAGCTGAAGTTAGAATCATTAGCCCTAATTTCTGTTTAATGGAGAGAAGTTTTTTTTCCCCCAACACATGTACGTAACATTTTACTAGATATTTTTGAAGACACTAGTATTCAGCTTAGTGCAAATTATAGGCTTAACTAGGTTAATTAGGCAGGTTAGGGTAATTAGACAAGTCATTGTATAACAGTGGTTTGTTCTGTAGACAAAAAAAAAATATTGCTTAGGGGGGCTAATAATATTGACCTTAAAATGTTTTTAAAAAAAATTAAACTGCTTTTATTCTAGCCGAAATAAAACAAATAAGACTTTCTCCAGAAGAAAAAAGATTATAGATTATATACTGTGAAAAATTCAGTGTTCTGTTAATTGGGAAATATTTGAAAAAGAAAAAAAACTATTCACAGGAGGGCTAATATATATATATATATATATATATATATATATATATATATATATATGTGCAATGTGTAAGTCAACGTAACCTGGTTCAATTTGCATTTAGTGGTGACACATTTATGGAACCAAATGCAAATGGAACCATATTCCCAAAACAGATCTGATCTGAGGAACACATGAAGTGATGAGATGTAAACAGGCCCATAGATATTGCATCACCTAATACGTGATATTAAAAAGACCAAATTCTGCAAACATTTTATTTAAAAATGTAGGTATATTATATTATATTATTTTATATATTATATTCCTATAATGAAATGCAAGTTTGATAAATTCAGTCTCTAAAATAAAAACAATGGTAAAATAAACAGGATTAAACTATTTGATTCAGATAAATAATTAACACTAACAAATTTGGGGGAAAAATGACTATAGCTTTTTGTTTCGTTTGTAGGACTGGTCCACAAACACTGACACGCTGCTCATGTGCCGCTCACGCTTGCAGTGTGAACCTGGCGTAACAGTTCAGCTGCTACTACCTAAAAGGCAAATTTGCTCTGTTTTATAGCAATACAGTTTTTTTTAAAGCACTATTTAGATTTAAGAAGCCTTTAGGTAATGTTCCTAGTCTTTTTTTCTCTCCTTCATTCAGTCACTCACTCTTCAACTGTTTTCTTTTCGGGGACTGTTGTCTTTTACTCCTTCATTCTTGGTGCTCAGTCTCTTCAGAACCTTCATGGGCTTAAATTTCCCTGACTTCTTCTTCTGCTGCTGCTCACCCTGACCATGAAAGTCTGACAAAAGAAATAAAGAAAAGTGTATTAGCATGAATGTGCCAGATAAGACAGTGAGAAAAAAGAGAAATCACACCGACCTTTTTTCTTTAACATAGCAGCTACTAGCTTGTCTTCCTCCTCCTCCCTGAAAAAGAATTTATGGAATTTCTCAAAACAGCATTCAAACGTGATACTAATAAAATTGCTTCATAACTGCTAAGCTTAGCAGTTCCTCAAGCTCAAGATCACTGAATCAGAGTGCATGTGAACAGGTTACAGTACCTCTGCCTGTCAATATCTATATTGTTCACGATTTGGTTTCTCTGCTCAATTATAGTGACAAGATCTGCCATCAACTGCTTTTCCCGGTCTTTGTCTTCCGATGTCCAATCTTTCTCTGTCAGAGAAATGAATGATTGACATAGAGAAACAGAGAGAGAGAGAGAGAGATAAAGAAGAAGAATGGTTGTAATTTTAGGAAAGGAGGAGTATTTAGTCACAATATAAGGTTAAATCAAGAAATTATCACAGTTTTTGCAGTTTCATACCTGGCTTGTTAAGTAAACATCTAAGTTCATATTCGACATCGGCTTGCCTCTCCTCCAGGTTCTGCTGTTTAGCTCTGAAATCCACACAATGATCAAACATTATTCCTGTTTCACATGTTACTGTTCTTTTTAAAAAAAAAAAACAGTTGGGACACATGCTTTATTTTTATTTTAGAGACACAATTGTAGACTTTGCTATGGCAGCAGTTTTCAAACTGTTCTCGAACAAATAGAAACCGATTCCAAACACTAATGTTGATAGTATATCAATGTTAAAATTCGTATAAAAATGGAAAATATTAACAATGAAATTGATGAGCATCAATTTTATGCCACACTGATAAATAACAGACAATAGACTGTTGGTTGCTTCTGTTTTTGATTTTATCTCCTGATATTTTTAATTTTCGAGAGCAGTCACAGGTGCTGAGCCATGCAGAAAAAAAGTAGACTAAGAGCTAAAACTATAACTGTGCTCGATGCCCGTTCTGCGATGCTACACCACATGATCTATGAATAAGAATGTAGAAATGAAAACACTCACTCACCACAAACAGTTTATGTGAAAAAGATTAAGCTAACAATTCATTCAGTATATGTGGAACAAGGCTAAGCAGACTCGTGACTAAAAAGAAACATCAAATATATTACTTAAATACTTAAAAAAAAAAAAAAAAAAAAGGCAATCTCAATCGTCTCTGATGTTCTAGCATATGTACTGTTTATCCTGTAAAACTGACATCCAAACATTATATAATTTCATTTTTAATTATTTGTTAATTTGTTTAATAATAAATGCAAGACAAATGATGATTTTGTTTTCCCCAGTAATATTATACCACACAGAGGGGATTTAGCACTGAAACAGTTGAGAAACTATGGATCCTATTGATGTTTTAGCTTTCTAAACGTATACTGTAGTTCACTTACGTGTAAACAAGCTCAGCCTCTCTTCGCACTAGTAAGTGCTTCTCGTGAATCAGGGTGAACCAGTCAACAAGTAGATGTTCCTCCTGGTCATCTGAAATGACAGAGAGAGTGGTTCTAACCAGAAATGGGACATGCAAACTATGGATCTTGATCAACAGCAAGCAATGTCTGAATTCATAATGTATTTTTGTGTATTTTTATGAAGATTAGTTCAAGTTCTTAAGTCTGGGGCTGTTATGGTTGGGACACCGAGCTGATGGTCAACTGTTGGGCAGTGTCAGGCTGTCAGTGAGTGTCTCTCTGGCTACTTTGTTTGGTGTGTTCCACACATAACCCTCTCGTCGGGTTAACGTTGGAGCAAATTCAGCATGTAGCATTGGCGTCAACAAAAGACAGTGCCCTGATTGGTTATTCAGCAACGAATCAGAGTGCAAGAACAAAAGCTAAAGTGATAAAACCAAGCAAACAATTCCAAGACAAGAGGGAACAAAGCTGCCAGCTGTAATTTTGCTGCATTTTTCAAATATCTGCAAAAGATATGGATTAGCAGACTATCAGAAATATTAGCTTGAGCAAATCCTTCCTTATAGTGACAAGAACTGTAAAAATGGTACGAAAAGCTGCTTTGTTTATGGTTTGTATGGGAGCATCAAAAGTTCTTGTTTCTGTTTGTGTAATGAAAAAACAAACCACTGCCCCAGCAGGTGCAGAAAGATACACCCTCTCACGCAGACACAAGACGAGAGCTCTCGTTCCAGTTGGCTATCATTTGTTTAGTGTGATCACAGGCAGCTTTTTGGTCTAGACATGGCCGATGCAAGGTGAAAACACAATTGCATTTTCATAGACATTAATGCAAATTATAAGTGACCCAAACTCAAAGTGCCTTCATAGAGTCATGAGGACCGCTTGGAAAAATCCCAATGATCATAGCATGTGTAGAGTGTGGTTCTCTTACCATTTGAACATTCCCGTAAGCTCTTCTCCAAATCCACTCCTCTGTGTTCCAATTCATCCAGCCGTTTCTCTAGATCACTCATCTCAACATGGATGTCTTCTACTGGGATAAACTGGTCTGACTGGACCTACCAAATACAGGAAATGTGAACATAATTCTCTCAGCAATATATCGGTGGTGAAATAGACAGATGTTCTATGATGGGATACTACCATCTTACTTGCATTCTGACCATCTATATACAACCAGTAAAGGTAAAAAAAAAAAGCAAGAAAGAATAGGTGTGTGCTGTGGAATTACAAATTTATAAAATCTAGGTTCCAATGGAGTAGAATATAACTGAAAAAGTTATGCACAGTGTGCAATATAGGTGTGTAAGATTTTAATCTTTTGTCTTTACCATCAGGCAGGTTAACAAATTAATGTAAATGCTAAATTCAAAGCATGGCCGTGGCTTTGTCTTTATGAAGTTTGGGGTAATACTTTCAGGATTAGGATCTATGAATTTGAATTGGTACAGTTATGCTGATAAGATCAAGACTGGGAAGGTTCCATTGTCAGACTGACTCCTGTACTTCATCTGCATGCTGCAAAGTTGTAATAGCATTGCTTTGTCTCCACCTATAAGCACTGCCCCGCTAAAAATATATAAAATACAGAGTAACATTGCCTAACATCTCAACAAAAAAATCCTGCTTGAAGAAATACCCAAGTTTTTTGGTGTTCGCTTCTGAGCTTACAACTGTCCCAAACCCCATACTTGCACACAGTTCAATGCCGTTATGTAGTATGCTGTAAATTGTGTAGGTAGTAAATTCACAAGTAAACATTAAATATCTGGATGATGTACTTAATCAACTAATAAAAACAAGTGTGGAATTTTAAATCACTTTGCCTAATGTTCACATAGCATAAGGTGCTACAGGTGCTAATGATGGATACTAATGTACTTTATTAATTTTGGATTATGCAAGCAAAATTATCTTACAAAGGCGTTTATGCCACCTCCTGATGTGAATGTGCTCATGAAGGGTACTATTTGGTAGTATCTTTCACTAATTTGGCAACCATTACACTTTAAAAAATTATTTGTTTTGTTTTGTTTCTAATCCAAAATATTGAAAAATTCTTAAATCAAGAAGAATTTTCTAGACAAGCAAACGTGTCCTATTGTTTTAGGAAATAATATGTTAAAATTAACTGAGTATTTCCTTAAAACAAGCAAAATAACCTGCCAATGTAAAATAATCGTATGTCAAAAGGAAAAAAACAAGATAATTCTGGTTAACCCATTGATAGATTATTTTGCTTGTGTGAGAAAAAAGTCAATTTTGGCATATTATTTCTGTTTTAGATATTTGGAACAAGACAAAAATATATAAGAAAGAAAATTGTTTTTGCAGTGTAAATAGTCTGAATTTTTTTTTTAAAGAAAAAACTTTAGTGTTCCATTTTGGATGGCACTAAACTCAATACATACTTAAGAGTATAAGAGCATAGTGTGCGTCTTTTGGGATGCAACTATAATCATCATTTCTATATTATATCAGCATTATAAGCAATGAATATGGCACACTTTCAGTTCCGTTCTTAAAATAGTCAAAACAAAACCCAAAAACCCATGACACTAAGCAATAAAAAGGTGCCTCACTTTGCGTTTAATTAGAGGAAATCCATGTCCAGGAGCAGGAGGTCTTGCAGGGCGGGGTCCTTTTGGTGGTCTAGACACAAAAGAGCTGACAGAGGTGGTTGTCTTCCGATTGAATGGATTCTCTTTACAAGTGCGCTAAAGGTGACAGTGATGAGAGAGCATAAAGCCAAAAATTTTGAAAACTTGAAATAAAATCTCCCACACACACTGTGATCTAGGGCTGCACGATTCTGGCTAAAATGAGAATCACATTTTTTTGTGGAGGGTCGAATCGAGATCACAATCTTTTTTTGATTAATCGTGCAGCCCTACTGTGAACTGTCATCAACACCGCCCTGTGCTTTATTAATTGAACAATTTTGTGACTAAACAGTTCTTATATTTCTAAGAAATTGTTTCTATGAAGTGATTCTAAAATGTTTCAAAATGCCAACATTTTGTCACGACGAAGATAATTTACACTTCCTCTATTTTGCCAATGTCCAATAACTGCATAAAAAGTGACAAGTATCCAGACACAGTAGTATGCAGTAGTATCACAGTAGTATTCACAAGTATCCAGACACAGAGACAAGTAGGATTACAATAGATTGGTTGTCATGTATAGTTATGAAACAGCCATTTTTAGTCTTAAGAAAGTCTTTAGTCCAGTCTTTATTCTTAACACAGTATTTATTATCACAGAAATACTGGGATAAAGGTTTATAGTAGTGTTTATAGAATCTTAAGTAAATTGCATATTTTTTATTACTTATTGTCTAATCAGAATTATTATCTCTATTTTAAACAACAACAAAAAAATACAAAAATAAGGGCTATTATTTGTTAATTTAATTAATTAGTTATGGATAAAAATAGTGCAATAAAATATTTGATGCTGTAAACAAACTTATTTCTGCCTTAGACCCGTGTAAGTAATTTGACATACAGTTGTCTGGTGACTAACATTAGGCATGTTAAATCAATACACATTAAGGTTTCCTTTCTGAATGAATCAATGAATTACCGTTATCAGATATAGTTCTCCATAAAATACATATTATGTCATAATTAACTAATCTTTGTGTCATTTTAAACCAGTATGAATTTTGCTCTTTTGCTAGCTTAAATTTTTTTTGAGCTGGAATAATTGGTCTCTAAATTTATCTAAATATCAATTTCATTTCAATTTCTGATAAAATGGCCATTGTAGTCTAAAATGTGTGCAGTAAATTCCACATTGAATCTAAATGTTTCTTCCTTAAGCTACCTTTTCAATTGCTCACTCGATGCTTTTAGCATTTAACAATGACTATACATTTTCTTTAGTGTAATTTGTAAATAATTTTATTAAATCATCACTACATCATGCAATTAGATCAAACATTTGAATCGACTGACAGCCCTAAAAAACATTTCCTTCATAAAGGAAAAAAAAACTTGATTGTTTTAAAACCTTTAAAATCTCACCTTGCCCGGAGTTCCAGGTGTCTCTGAAGTAGGTGTAATTTTGAGGCCCGCAGAAAGGCTGGGCGGTCTCATGCTGCGATTGGTTTGTGGGGTTGCGGGTGCTGAGCTGGTATTGGTTGGTGGTGGTGGTGGAGGAGGCAGGTTTGGAGAACATCGAGGCTGAAGCTCAGCTTTTTGGGACAAGGCAGAAGCTGGACTGTTGATCGATGGTTCAGACACACTCTTGGTGAACAAAAGCTCCTGTTCATTAGCAGCAGCTTTCTGGGGGACTGTGCTGTAGTCTGAGGAAGAGGAGGAAAGACTCTCTGTGCTCAGAGCTAGAGAAGAAGCAGGAGAGGAAGTCTGAGATGAAGGTAAAGCTAAAGAACAGCAGGAAAGAGATAACCCAGAAAAATACACAAATACAGAAAACACACATGTGAGTAGATGGGTTAAAGGGATAGTTAAACCAAAAAATGATAAAATTACGCCATCATTTACTCACCTTTTACTTGTTTCAAATCAGTTTGACTTTCTTCTATTGAACGCAAAAGAAGAAATTTTTAAGAAAGCTGGAAACCTGCGACCACTGACTTCTATAATATTTGTTTTACCTATTATGATAATACCTATTATTAAGTCAATGGTTACAGGTTTTCAGCTTTCATCTAAATATCTTCTTTAGTACAAAGACACTCATAAAGGTTTGGAACCACTTGAGGGTGAGTAAATTTTCATTTTTAGTTGAACTAATTAGAAACAAGGGCCTCACAGTGGCGCAGTGGGTAGCACGTTCGCCTCACAGCAAGAAGGTCGCTGGTTCGAGCCTCGGCTGGGTCAGTTGGCGTGGATTTTCTCCGGGTGCTCCGGTTTCCCCCACAAGTCCAAAGACATGTGATATAGGTGAATTGGGTAGACTAAATTGTCCGTAGTGTATGAGTGTGAATGGGTGTGTATGGATGTTTCCCGGAGATGGGTTGCAGCTGGAAGAGCATCCGCTGCGTAAAACATATGCTGGATAAGTTGGCGGTTCATTCCGCTGTGGCGACCCCAGATTAATAAAGGGACTAAGCCGAAATGAAAATGAATGAATGAATTAGAAACAATTTTGGAAACACTCAACAATTAGGCCGCGTTCATTAAAGTTAAAGGGACACTAAAAAAAGAAAATATGCTCACTATTTACTCAACCTTTAGGTGGTTTCAAATCATTATGAGTTTCTTTATTCTGTTGAACACCAAAGAAGATACTTTGAAGAAAGCATGTAACTATTGACTTCCATAGTAGGAAAAACAAATACTACAGAAGTCAGTGGTTACATTTTTTTCCAGCTTTCTTTAAAATACCTTAAACAGGTTTGGAACAATTAAAAGGTTAATAAACGATGGCAAAGTTTTCAGTTTTAGGTGAACTTTCCCTTTAATGAGTTCATTGTTTGTTTAGAACTGGGATTGGTAGTTCAGAGCAATTGTTAACAGACATACACTTCGATTCCAAAAATGTATCAGTAAATGTTGATGAACAGTTGAAGATCAATTCATTATTTAGACGTATTGTTTATGGTTTATTACTATATAAGATAACTAATGTTAAACTAAACCTTATTTAAAGTGTTATCAGTACTTTGTTAAAATAATATCCAATAAATTCCAGATTAAAATACAAAGTATATTTCTGTCAATTGTGACTACTGTGGTGATATAAAAACTATAAATTTTTATTTTCTTCAATAAATTAATCATGGTTAATTAAATATATACATAAATACAGTCTTAAGGTATTTTTAAAAAAAGCATGAGTGAAACCAAGGAGCTTTGTCCTAGTTACTGCAGAAATATTGGACAAAATTGTGCCTTATAATAATTTCCAAATATTACGCTGGTTAACAACCACTCCTGTAGTCTGTGATAAGTACAGTACACATTTCATCATTTGTGGCCCTTTAGTTGTATTAGAGCAGGTATACACCAGTATGCAAAGTCTGTAGCCAGAAATCAGAAAAAGTTGGGGCTGTATGGAAAACACAAATTTCCGATTCGATTTCTATTCGGTTTGGATGCGATTTCTAAATTTACTTTCACTTCTATTTTTTTTGCAGACAATACAACAAATATTATTTAATGTGTTCCCCATGATTTATATAGTTTTTTCATAATAAACACGTATTCCAATGTTGGTTCTTGCAACACATTTAAAAAAAAAAGTTGGAACACTAAAGCATTTACCACTTTGTAATGTTGCCATTCGTTTTCACAACACTTAAAAGACTTTTAGGGACTGAAGACACCAAGTGATGAAGTGTTTCAGGTGTAATTTTGTCCCATTCTTCCTGCAAACAAGTCTTAAGGTGGGCAACAGTATGTGGTCTTTGTTGTCATGTTTTGCGCTTCAAAATGCGCCACTTATTCTCTACTGGAGGCAGGTCGAGACTGCAGGCAGTCAAGTACCTGTATCCTCTTCATCCATAGCCAGGACTTTGTAATGTGTGCAGAGTGTGGTTTTGCATTGTCTTGTTGAAATATGCATGGGTGTCCCTGGAAAAGAAGGCAGCATACTGTCTCTATGTACTTTTCAGCATTAATGGTGCCATCAGAAGTGCAAGTTACCTTTGCCAAGGGCACTGACACAACCCCATACCATGACAGACCCTGGCTTTTAAACTTGTTGCTGGTACCAGTCTGGATGATCCTTTTCTTCTTTGGTCCGGAGCACACAATGTCCATTTCTCCCCCAAAATACCTGAAATACTAATTCATCTGACCACAATACATGTTTCCACTGTGTGATGGTCCATCCCAGATGCCTCAGAGACCAGAGAAGTTGGCGGCACTTCTGGACACTGTTAACATAGGGCTTCCTTTTGGCACAGTACAGTTTTAACTGGCATTTGTGGATGTAACTATGTATTGAGCTACTTGACAAAGGTTTACTCAAGTAGTCCTGAGCCCATGTGGTGATTTCGCTTCTAGATGAATGACGATTCTTGATGCAGTGCCGCCTGAGGGAAATCACTACTTTCTTTTTTTTATTTGTGTTTTCCATACGGTCTTAACTTTTTCTGATTTGGGGTTGTAGTAGGGACTGACTAGTGCCAAAAGTGTGAAACACACAACTAAAGCTAATTAGTCTAAGTGTCATCATTGTGTGTCAGAGAGTTAAATCAAAATAAATGACTTCAGAGATTGTAGCAACTAACCTGATGTAGAAGAACTTGGAGCTTTGGGTGCTGGACGCTTCTTTCTTCGGACACTTATGGGACTTTCGGATCGGGCAGGACTTTGTTTTCCTGTGTTCCCACCTGGGACCTCAGTAGAGTGAGTGATTCCATACCAAGGATGACTAGCCACTACAGGACCAGGAGCATCTTCAAGGCCCAATTCTGGCTCCTCCTCTTCCTCCTCATTATCAAATGGATTTGGTGAAGTGGGTGGTCTTGATGTCTCCTCCTTTTGAGAAGGAGACACACCAGTACTGGGAGGTACAGCTGTGCCTGTGGGTGGGCGAGGAGCTGGTTTCCTCTTAGCTTCTGACTGGACGAGAGCCAGCCAGGGTGGGTCCTTTGGTTTAGGAGTGTCACCAGCTTTGCTAAAGCCGGGAAAGGAAAGGATTTAAATAACTGATTGGAGGTTACAAAAAGTTTGTCAGAGATGGGTTGCCACTACCATTTAAAAAAAATATACATATATTTTTTACATTGTTGAAAAAAGGTATTCTAGGCTCACTGAGGCTGCATTTATTTTATTTTAAAAATACTGGAATATTATATGTGGAATATTATTATTACAATTTAAAATAATTGCTTTCTTTTGTTAATGTATTTTAAAATGTGAATAATCCGGTCAAAGCAAAGCTGATTTTTCAAAACCCCGCAGTGACGTATGATCCTTCTGAGATTATTTTACAAATCACAATTAAAAAACAACAATTATAACAATGTTTATTTTTAAACCATGACAAATTAAAGGATTAGTTCACTCAAAAATAAAAAATTCTGTTATTAATGACCCTCATGTCGTTTCAATCCCGAGACCGTTGTTCATCTTTGAAACACAAATTAAGATAATTTAGATGAAATCCAAGAGCTTTCTAATAGCTTTCTAATCCTCCATAGACAGCCATAGTCCTGAGATGTTCAAAGCCCAGAAAAGGAAGTGAAAACAAAAGCTTTATAACAGTCAAAACTTTCCATATGACTTCTGTTATTAGACTAATCATATGAAGCTCCAATAAAATTACCAGATTAGCAAATTTGAACCATTAGTGAAAAATCATGTGACAACAGAGTGAAAATATGACTTTGCCACCACAGGCATAAAATTACATTATAATTACATAAATAATAAAATTGTTTAATTGCAGTTAATTTTGATGAATAAATTCAGTTGTGATAAGCATAAGGAACATGTTTCAAAAACAGAAACCCAAATATTTGCATTCCAAACGTTTGACCATTAGCATAACAAAGAAACAATATACATAATAAGATAAAATGTCATCAAGTTTCTTACCGGGCAGGAGAGTGCAGTCTTTCTTTTGGCACAGGAGCTTGAGGAGTTTGAGTATCAGGATCTCCTAGAGCCACAATTAAAAATATTTACAACATGTAAACACATGCAAGAGTGTGGCCAGTTTAATGACAGACATTATTATGAACACAGACAGACAGATCAGCGTCATTGCTCACCATTTACAATAATGCTTTTAGAGACTCTGGATCTGCGTAGCCTTGGGATAGGGCGAAAAGCGGGACTGGGCTCCAAAACCCGTCTAGGAGCTGGTACCGGTCGACCCTCTGCTGCAGTACTCTTCACTGAGGTTGATGGGGCATCTCCATAGGTCACATCGGCAGCTGGCTTGTGGTCTTCTTGCTGAATATCCCGATCCTCCTCTTCAGATTCATCAAAAGGATTTGGTGGACCAGAAGCTGCTCCGTCCTCCGTCTCCACCTTTGATTTGCTATCTCTCTGCTTTCTTAACCTTTCTTCTAGTTCACTTGGTTTCTCTTCGTCTCTCTGAGGAGAGATCTCAGAATCATTCCCACAGCGTGGCTCTTCTATGCTTGTTGTGGTAAATTTGGCTAGTCGATTACTCATATCTGAATGTCCATTCTGATTGGTGGAGGCTGATCTGGTAAAGTGGTGTGTGCAAACTAATGCTCCAGGATCCTCTGTGAACTTGTAAGAGCCTGGCAGTAAAGTTCTGCTGCATTCCCTACATCTGAAAACAGTAATAAGAGAGCAGGCAATAATGACGGTTATTTTCTGAACTATAAGCTTTAAATAATAATAAGTGATACAGCTGCATGCTGCAATTAAGGGGCTGAGCATTACAGAAGCAAAATGATGAGCAAGCATGGCAGTGAGCATAAGACCAACTGCAAAAATGAATGCAGACATTTGGTAGGCAATTGTAAGCAAAATGGATGAATATTCATAAATAAAATTACTTTGTTTAATGTGGCATAATTTCTTTTGAAAATTTCTGTTATGCACTAAACTCATGTGGTGTGGTGACAATGACAAGCAAATCTTGATGTCCCTATGTCAAATCTTTGCCGATATACAATCTCAAATACAGTTTGGCGTCATTCCATCAAATTTGTTGATGTGTTTTTTTTTTTATTGGCATGGTCTGAAGAAGATCAGAATTCAAATTCTGTAAAAATCAGACTAATGTCACACAAGGGTTGTGAAATGGTATGTTATCAAACAAATAAAAAATGGAGGATAAGCATTTTGGTCAATTACGGCTTAATTGGCATCCATGTTCTTAACATTGTACAAGGAATCAATCAAATTTGATCGTTTGACTATCTGTCAATAGAAAGGATTTTTCCAAAATTATCATTTATGTAAATTTCATCAAAACTGCTTTTTGCAAAATAGGATTTTATTTGACTCTCTATGCAGCTCCAAATCTAAAAAGAGACCAGGGATCTCATTTATAAAACTGTGTGTAGAAACCTTCCTAAAAGTGAATGTGTACCAGAATAAATTTTAGCTATTTATTAACATGTTTATGGTTCATATGAGGATCTAAAGTGGTTCAGTCAGGTCAATATTAAAGGTAAACAGGTTTACTTAGAGTTTACTTACAACTGCGCACATTCTCCTGTCAAGTTTGTTTTTTATAGATCAGACTGCCGTTTTGTTCGTTTTTGGCAATAACATTCAGAAGTACTAAGCAAAACATAAAAATCTCCAGAACACTAGATGGCACTTTGCTGAAATTGAAATTGTACTGGTAACCTTAAGTCATGGGAGTTATAACATAAGATACAGATAACAAAAAGTACATTTACTACAAAGCAGATATTATGCTAGGCAGTCAACTGCTCACCTGAAGCAGTTCCGATGATAAAGTTTGCCATCAACGAGGATCCTCTGAACCAGATGAACATGTTTTCCACAGACTGAACAGGTGCTGCTCAAAGTACTCCGTTTTGGTTGGATATCTGTACCCGACTACAAAGCATCAAGAACCAGGAAGGATGGAAAGTTGACAGGAAAAAAAATGGCAGAAAGAATGTTAAGATTCACTTCTATCGGTTTTGGAATATATTGCAAATTTGTTCTACTCTGTTAAAGAGGTCATATGACATAATTTGAAGTGTTAACAGATGTTTGTGCATACATATGTTCCATAAAAGACTCAAAGACTGAAACCAATGAGATATTATTTTTAAAAGTTAAGACTGGTCCACACCTTCATTAAACACCTCATTCACCCTATAAATCGGCATCGGTGTGTGAGAACAGTCAACACACGAATCAAATGTATTCTCAAAGAAAAGTGCTGTAGTTTTGTTGGCATCCCCCACCAAGTCATGAAGATGCTGTTAATTACATTGTGAAAGCCAAACTACTTGTTTTCAAAATAAAAACCTTACCAATCTGTTATGTTCTGCTCAAGGAAATGTTGATAGCTTGATCATCTGCATTTTCGAGATAAGGTAGTAACATTTCTGTCACACGCTTGAGGTATTCAGACAATCAAAATGGGGTATGTGAAAGGTTTTTTAACTTTAAACCATGCAGACCAAATATAAATCAAATATTGTTCTTTAACAAAGTCATATGGCCCCTTTAAAACTGTGTAATGTTTAAAAAAAGGATATTTGTAAAAAAGATTATCAATCGATCAATCAATCAATCAATCAATCAATCAATCAATCAATCAATCAATCAATCAATCAATCAATCAATCAATATTTCTAAAAAGCTTTAAAAACACCCCAAATGAACCAAGGTGCTGTACATAAGACTAAAACTCAAACAAGACATACATACAATTAAAGATACCATAAATCAATTCAATTAAACAAGCAAAATGTCATCAGGTGGCCAAGGAGAAAAGATGGGGTTTAAGGTTACAGGGATTTAAATACAAACAACAAATGAGCATGTCTAATAAAGAGAGACAACGCATTAGGAGCTGCTACAGCAAGGCACGGTCCCCTCTAAGCTTACGCTTTGATTTGGGCACACTCAGGTGCTTGCAAATCTACCAGCATTTCATTATTACAACTTAAAAAATTAAGAGCTATCCATTTATTATATCATCAAGGAAGTTAAGTTCTGAATAAATCTGGCTATTATCCACATAAAAATGAAACGACAAGCGATGCTTCCAGATTATTGAATCAAGGGGGAGCAAATAAAGAGAGAAAAGGAAAGGACCTAAGACTGAGCCCTGCGGTACCCCACAAAAGTTCATGGCAAAGGAAGACACAAAGTCACCCCAAATAACATCTACCTAAAAGGTCATATTAAAAAAACAACAACAACAGAACAATAAAAGTTTTTTTCTTCCTTACTTCAGTCTGAGCATCATGGTCCTTTGGAGGAGCCAATGGTCTCTTTATGGCTGGTCTGATATAGCCAGGACCACTAGGGCTTTTTATGCATTTGGGGGCAGCTAAATAAAAGATTAAAAACAGGTTATTCAGCATCAGAGAATACACACATTTCTGTTTACATTTTGCCCTTCTATACAGAAACATGGTTTATAATTATAATAAGAATTAGAATTTAGAATTGCATGTGCCTGCTACTTGATAGACAGTATCATCTGTGTTAAAGATAAATGTACAATTGTCATATTACATTCAGGCAAATAAAGACAAAAAATGTCAAAACATGATCCTAAGTGTGTTTTACACCTTACAAAAATGACAATTGAGTATGGCCTGCATGCACCACCAAGTAGTGGAATTGTTGCTAATAAAGTGGCTGCCAAAGGAATAACAAGAGAACTTTACTATGACTGGTAGGATGATTTCAGCATTTTTTATACTATTTTCAGTATGAACAAGAAATAGAAAACATTTACAAATACTAGAGTGGAAGCGAAGCAAAAAAAAAACAAAAAAACAATTTCAGATACATCCAAATTACACAGGCCCTTAATTGCAGCCTGCATGTACTTACTAAAAAACTGTACATAACGAGCTGTACTGACAGTAATAGGAGACATTCTGTCAATTACGCACACACGCACGCACACACAAAGGTATACTACTAAGGCATTACAAATTTGATTAATATTTGCACTAGTTCATACACCTTGACTACAATAAAAGAGAGAAATAATTTGTTCTGTTTAACAATACCTAATGAATGATGAACAAACAGCAAAGCTGGTTTGTTTATTTGCACCACCCAATGGCTGGCATGCTGTAAACCATTCCAATTACAATAGGCTAAACAATTATACACAATCAAAAAATTCATGAACGTAGAATAACTGCAACTGGATTTGAGGCATGGCGCCATTCAAATCTTTCATATTCAATACAATCAGAACATGGGACATTTTTTGTCCAACTAAACACTGTGGATGGAGAATATTCAATTCAGAGTAATTCTGAATTTAATAAACTAATTTTACATTTGAAATGCTTTCCGTTTTGAATTTGAATTTTGGAAACACTTTTCAGGTGACAATTCTTCTATTTGGATGCATCTAGAATGGACGATGGTTGGAGTCAGATCGGGACAATGATCACTATTTTCCTTGTATTAAGAAAAGTTATTTGCCCTTAGAAGACCTTGAATATTTATAATTTTCAATGAATTATTGTGACTATGCATTTATCCCCCTGTTATTTGTTCAATACTGGTGAGAAGTGGTTAGGATTAGAGGTCAGGTTAGGTGATCAGTAATATCTAAATTATGTTAAAGTCATTTTATTGTAATATAAAATTACAGTGGTTGTATATAATCATACTGCAAAATCACCTCACAATGACAAAACTATACACCAGCACATAACCTCATGATGATAAAAAGCAACCTTTTCTCACTGAAAGCAATAGGCTTATTTGCAGCTCCAATAAAGGCCCTGAAAGGGCGTGTGACCACCAAAGCTTTTATGTGCAGCTGAAAACAACAGCGCTCTTCCCAAAATGTTCAACTGTGAGTACTTTTCCTACTGTCGACACATTTAAAAAAAACAAAGAGTGCTTAGAATTTGGTGACGTTGCTCCATTGTAAAAAACAGATCGCTTTCATTGTAAACAACTAAAAAATATGCTTCAGTGGACACGTGCCCTAAAGACATTGTTACTTTCTGTATAGTAATGCACAAAGCACTTGGACATACATTTGTCTTTCAGAGTGCATATGCAAGTGTAAGTAAAATATTGATGAATATCAATGTTTTCTATTTTCAGTACTCACTGTGAGATTTGTTGGTAAAGAAGTTATAATACTGAGACACATAGGTAATGATGCTCAATCTGTCGGGCACACTCATAGACACCATATCTTCTGCATCCAGCAGGGCTGGAATCCCCAGCTCTCTTTCGGCAACCTCAAATGCCTTTGAAATGGACACACACATATAAAAAGTCAAGGTCAACTTTATTTATATAGCACCTTAAAACAACATGAATGTTGACCAAAGTGATTCACAAATATGGCAAAATAATAATCATATTTTTGTAATAATAAAAATAATAAACAATTAGAGAGACAGGACAATATATGCTACAATAAAATGTAAAAACTAAAGATATTTTTTTAAAATCTGTATAGTCAATGAGTCAATAGTCCTAAAACCCCCCCCAAAAACAATTTATATCAATAGGCCAAAGAGAAGAGGTAGGTTTTGACTGATTTTTAAAAAAACACAATGTAGATGAAGCTCTAATTTCCAAACAAAATGTGTTCCAAAGTTTTGGAGCATAGACTGAGAAAGCTCTGTCTCCTACTGTTTTCAAGCAGCAACAATTAGCAGGAGCTAAGGAGAGGACCTAAAGGATCTTTGGGGAGAATACAAACTTAAAAGTTCAGATATATAGGCCGGGGCAAGTCTATGTAGAGCTTTAAAAATATAAGTTAAAATTTATTTATTTAAAATGATTATGGGCTTCATAGTTATATTAAACATGCAAATAAATATGCCAGTCCTAAACATTTGTTTCAACAGTATTTGAAATGTTTGTAGTTTAATGATGTTGTCCATCAAGTTAGCAAGGCTTTTTACAATAGCAGATCACTGCTTGAAGTGATCAACATCAATAATATAATGCCATACATTTCTTCAATAATAACAATCATGTGATGTGTGTTGTAACATTTAACTACAAGTATCTACCCGAGCTGTAAGCATCTAGGGCCAGTTGTACAACTAGTTTGATCAACTAGAAGTTAGCCATGGTGTAATCAGTCTTGCAGTTTTGATTAAAATCAGAGCAATTTCTGTGATTAACCTGAACAATTATGGCCAGTCTTGAAGAAACAAAAATAAAGCTTACAGCTTTTTGAGTAACTGGTCATGCATTCTACAATTAACAGTTAATATATTCATATTTACATATTGAAATACAACATATTAAGGAGAATGAGAAAAGCCACCTATACAAAAACTAAATATTAATACCATAATATAATAATATATATTATAATATAATAATTACATTGTTGCTTAATTAAAGCCACAACTGACTAAATGGATTTTTTAAACTGTTGTACACGAATGAACATTACACAATCATATGACTGACACGTGCATTTAGGTGTTTTGCCGAAACCACTTCCTTCCTTCCTTCCTTCTTTTTATAGCATACCAAAAAAGACTCAAAAATAAGAACAAAACATTAAGAATAGTTAACAGCTGATTCAGCATCATGATAAATGTATTAACAGCATTATATCTTGACATTACATCAGCTGTTTGTGTAATACCCACCAGACAGTTGTTCTCAAAGACATTTTCTTTTGAGAGGGAGTCAAAATCTCTAGGGGACAAGAAAAAAATTAAAGCACGTTTAGCAATATCAGATTTGCAGTCATGAATCACGACCTCAATGTTGAAATATACAGGAACAGATGCTAATTTCTTTTCAATAGGTAACTCAGATCCTCTAGCTTTTTTCATAGATAGATAGATAGATGGATAGAAAGACAGACAGACAGCAAGATGACACTTTCTATTATTGAATGCACATTTCTATTTATTAAAGTTTCATTTCAGAGCTGCATTTCTTCTCGTCTAATTTGTGTTTCTAATTTGCCTAGACCACTCATACTCACACACTTCATAGACCACTATAGTTCAATCTAGAAATAGCAAGCTTAAAAAAAAAAAAGAGACACGCAGTGTTTAGCAGCCTGCTCTGATGTATGAGAACAGTGCTATGTTAGTCTGTTTGCTAAACGCCTTTCCATTCACCTAATCCCAAACATTTGAGGTTTAGCAGCCTACAGTGAAAAGAAAGAGCAATGAATGGTCCATTCACATCAGGAGGAAAAATAAATTTGTTTCTGGCTGAAGGAATGAAACTCAT
>CAIGQW010055671.1:9701918-9717878 GCA_903798125.1 Danio choprae | reverse complement strand
GTTAACTAACACATTAACTAACGATCCAAGTTTTCATGAAAAAAGTGTTGTTCATTATTAGGTCAAGTTATCTACTCCATTAACAAATACATTAGTGTATGAGTAAGTAATCATTAACTAACTGAGCTGTTTATGTAAAGAAATGCATTAGAATATGTGTAAATTAACATTAACAAAGATTAAGTAATGCTGAACGAAGTCGTTGTTTACTGTTAGATCATGTTTACTAATTCGTTAACTAACACATAAATAAATGTTTAGTTAACGTTAACAAAGGTTAAGTAATGTTTAATAGATGCGTTATTCATTGTTAATTCATGTTAACTAATGCATTAACTAACGTTAACTAATGCACCCTTATTGTAAAGTTTTACCGATGGTTTTTATAATATTCCAAGACATGTCACCTACCAGAAAAAGACCATCTTCATTAAATCCACTTCAACATCCAGCCTATTATTCCCACTTCCAGGACATCTTCAGACCAAAGTTTATATCCAAACCCCTGACAGACCATGGGACTATCACACAGACCTCCATCTCCAAGTGGATGCATCCACCCCAATTCCATTCTTGACTATTAGGTCATGGAAGAGAACATACAGCTTCCTTTCAACTTTACCAGCTTCCTCCAGCTTCTCATTTGTGGCAAAAGCCTTGCCTTGATTACAGTGCACTTAACAAAATTATTGTCAAGTGCAAATATCTACTTAACCACAGCACAGATACCCTGGAACAGAAGAGCTAACAAAGCTAGGCTTGTGGAATGGTATAACCTCATTTGGATACAGAAGGGATGAGTGGAAGACTACTTGTTAAACAACCTCAGACTTCTTACCTGCAAGACTCACTTCTGTTGATAGTGAGCTATCTCATTGACTCCAGTAGTATCCCTTGTTGACTCCAGCCATATTCATGTCTCCATGTTCCTCATAACCAGATTTTTCACAGTGTGAACTTTATTTACCTAAATATTTAATCTAGACAATGCTCCTGTCCATATTTGAATATAGTGTTTGGCTTAAGTTAAATTGAGTTGTGCACTCAAAAATGTGTTAAATATATATATTTATGTTAGCACTATTTAAACCATCTTGTGTAATTTAAAATTAATTTTGTTTAAAAAGAAAGATATGTGCTCATTGGAGATATGTGCTTGATATCGACTAACCTACCCACTTACCCTCTTCTCTAAACTTAACTGATAGTGTTTTTAAAAGCAAACTAGAAGAGAAAAGCATTGCAGTCGCATGCTTTAACATTGTTTTACCTGGTTTTTGGAACCATCCTTTACAAGACTAGACATCCTTTACATCCCCGATCTGCTCCACGTTTCATTTCAAGCCCTTACGCCCTTTGTGGTGAGCTACCGAGCAAACCAGAGTCATGCCGGAAAAAAACTGTTTATATGGAGGTAATAGTCAGGTATCACATGGTAGGTACCACCCTTCTCATCCATGTGTTCATATCATTTGTCAATTTGTCTTGTTTGTTCTTTTTCTGTCAAATTCACTTTGTTTTTGTCACCAAGACTTGTACATCCATGCTGCATATGTAAGCATAATTTGTTCTTTAACTTGTCATGCTCTTGTGTCATGTGTTCAGTCTTGTGTTGGCATTGCATGTGGGTCATGTTTACATGTATTCAATGAGTGTTTTATTGGTTGTGTGTTCTCTTCCTGTTTTGTCTGAGCTCATGACTTTGTTTTTGTTTCTCTTGGTGCCATGTGCTCTCTTGTCTATTGTCTAGCCTCTCCCATCTTGTCATTCCATTATTAGCTATGAAGTTTACATGTGTCACACCCTCTGCACGTTCCATCAGCCCCAATCACCATTCACACTCTCCATCCACTACACGCCGCACTTAGTCACCTGATTACTGATCACAATCACCTGCGCACTAACAACACTCACCTGCTCCAGCCATCACACACACACTATATATACATACCCATCCTATTCACTCGTCGGCTGGAATCATATTCCCATGGTCGAACTATCCTTGTGCTCATCCTGATCGTCTGCCGAATCTTCTATGAACTTTCCTGTCAATGACGTTAACTCCTGTCACCAGTTTGCTCGCCTGCCAGGGAAGTGACTATTCCTTCGTTTACTGTTTGCATTGAACTGCCTGCAAGCACTACGGTGCGAAGATATGCTTTGTGCTTGAATAAACACTGTGTGAACTCACCCTTTTGTCTCTGCCTTTTGTGACTGTGACAACATGATGGTATGTTTGCTGTTTGTTTGCGGTATGTGGTTTCGATCTCATCGCTTTAGTCAAGTTGTTCTGTTTCGGTTGGCGCTGGGATCTAAACATGCATGCCGCATTTGAAACATGCATGTGTTTCATTTATCGTGTTCTTGCTCATATCAAGTGCTCGTGTCTTACGTTTTGTTTGTGCTGCCTTTGTGTGTTGCAGGTGGCCTGTTTACACACAGCCATGCGTTGTTGCTCTTTTGTTTCATGTGAACATGCGGTTAATGAGTAATCTCATTGGTTGCGTGTTCTAGTTCAGTTTCCTGTAAGCACATGGCTTGTGTGTCTATTTGTGCCATGTGCTCTCCTGTCTGTTGTCTGGTCTCTCCCATCTTGTTTACCAATTATTAATTTTATTCTGTTCACCTGTTTGTTTGCTAATTTGTTCTTGTCTAAAGCTTCCTCATGTCTGCTGTCCTGTGCCAGTTCGTTGTCATTTCTCTAGCATCCAGTCTTGTCCTGTCCTGTCCTGTCCAGCTCTGATCCCTGCCAGCCCAGCTAGCCAAGTTTGTTTTTGTTCATCTCAGCTTGGATGAAAGACCATAACCTACCGCTTAATTTAGCAAAAATAGAACTTATTGTCTTCCCTGCAACTCCATACATTCAACACAAATTCTTAACCCAACTGGGATCATCAACTATTACTCCATGTAGTTCAGTATAGGAATCTTGTGGTGATCCTAGATAATCAGTTGTCTTTCAAATAGCACATTGCTAACACAGTTCGATCATGCAGGATTGCACTTTTTAACATTAGAAAGATCAGACTATTCCTAACAGATCATGCTGCACAACTTTTAGCCCAGTTGAGGCTCGTATCAAGTTCAAATCATTGATGCTTGCTTACAGAACAGCTACTGGCGCTGCACTCTCTTATCCCCACCTGCTCCTGAATGTTTACATCCCCTTCAGGAGCCCCTGGTCGATAAATGAACACCGCCTTGTGGTACCATCACAGAGCACCTCTAAGGCCCCGTTTACACTAATACATTTTAGTTTTAAAACTGTTTTTGAATGAAAACTATCCACGTCCACACTGGCATTTTACCTAGTGCTTCTAAAAAGATCTCTGTCCACACTATACCGCTGAAAATGCACATTACGTCACCACACACACGCTCTGTCATATACTGCAGCATCTGCGGACGTCTGAGTCCCAGGCAGTTAGCGGGTGCTTTGAGCACACCTCCCCAGGTGAGATCAGCACACGTCGGACAGTTCATCGAGGATCTACTGCTGGATCTCATCTCACTATAGTTGTTAAACGTGATATTAAATGAGATAAGTTAATATATTAATGTATGTAACCACGTACGCTGATGCTGCATATGTGTCTGATTGCTTGCCTTTATTTCCTATATTGTATAAACGTATTGTACGTTATACTTTTATAATGGCCATTATTGATTATTAAAACTGATATGCAGCAAAAGAGATGGGGTATGTTTTATATTTTTCAATGAAAATGAAAGGATGTAGTTATGTTATAGGCTCCATTTTGTTATAAATATGCATACAGTGAAGATGACGGTCATATAAATATGTAGCTACACGATGCCTCAACATTGTTGGTGTCTGTTAAGTTGTTAATATCAAAATGAAAATACACAGTTCCTTATATCATGTTTGCATTTTATTGTTAAAATTGAATGATGTTATAAAGTACACTGTTCCCTTTGAAAGATTTACCCGACTTGTCCTCAGGTGTGGACAAGTCTGAACAAAAAGTCTGAACTTACAAGGAAGAAATGCAAGACTGAACTTTGTGTACATTCATTCATTCATTTTCATTTCGGCTTAGTCCCTTTATTAATCTGGGGTCGCCACAGCGGAATGAACTGCCAACTTATTCAGCATATGTTTTACGCAGCGCATGCCCTTCCAGCTGCAACCCATCTCTGGGAAACATCCATGCACACCCATTCACACTCATACACTATGGACAATTTAGCTTACGGAATTCATCTATACCGCATGTCTTTGGACTTGTGGGGGAAACCGGAGCACCTGGAGGAAACCCACGCCAACACGGGGAGAACATGCAAACTCCACACAGAAACGGCAACTGACCCAGCCGAGGCTCGAACCAGCGACCTTCTTGCTGTGAGGCGAACGTGCTACCCACTGCGCCACTGTGAGGCCCCTTTGTGTACATAATATTGAAAAAAAGCCCCAATCAGATAGGCGAATGTCTGTAGTCATGCCTCCGTTTTCAGATGTCTCCGTTTTCCCCCATCCACACTGACATGGAGCAGCAGGGTTTTAAAACCAAAACGGCCTCTTCAGCGTTTTCAAAACGCTTTGTTTTCAGGGCTCGAAACATCCGGGGTAGTGTGGACGGAAGGTGTAACCGTAGCAAAAGTTATGCATTTTATGTCCCTTACTGTGGAATGATCTTCCCATTCCCACAACCACAAACCATCTCTTCCGCAATCACCTAAGCATTTAAAAAACAAGAAAAAAAAAAAACTTCCACACCTTACTCTAGCTCTAAATTCTCAGAGTACATACAGATCCTTTTTATAATTATCACTTTTTGTGTCTATTGCCTCTTCTTGTTGAATCCCTGAATGTCTCCTCATTTGAAAATTGCTTTAGACAAAAGCATGCTAAATGACTAAATGTAAATGTAAAAGATACTTTATGAACATTTTAATGAAGTTTGCCAACAAATTATAAACGTGCCTCTCACATTATATTCAGATATATTCAGATACACAGCTGATGCCCTTCTGCAACCCAGTACTGGGAAACATTCATACACACTCATTCATACACATACACTATGGCCAATTTAGTTTATTCAATTCACCTATACTGTATGTCTTTGGACTGTGGGGGAAACCAGAGCACCTGGAGGAAACCCACATGAACACGGGGAGAACATGCAAACTCCACACAGAAATGCCAACTGACACAGTAGACTCGAATTAGCAACCTTCTTGCTGTGAGGCGACAGTGCTGGCCACTGAGCCACCGTGTCGCCCTACATAATGCTTAATTCTACTTATTATGGAATAGACACACCCTAGTAATGGCAGATGGAATCTGATCTGTCAACAGCCAGACATTAGATTCACAGCACATTTATAGAAGCTCAACTCACACCTCACCCTCCCTCAGACCTTATGTGAGACAGGCCCATTTGGTCATCAACTATCCTGATGGACCCCAACAGCTGCGGCTTGAGTCTGGCTTCTCAGCACAAATACTAGGACACTGCCATTTAGCTCCTTTTATCCATGCACAAGCTGCACTGAGCCCTTAAGAATCCAGAACTGGACCAGATCTCTGTTTCATGTCAAAATATTAAGAGATTCCTTTGCTGAAGGAGTTACTATCAAGTAATTATTTATTTTATCTGTCAACTGGCAAGTGGATACTGGGCAAAATGCAGAAGAAGACCAAGACAAAAATCTTATTTTTTGTGATCTTGGTGGGCTCGGTGTCCATGTTTACAGCGGTGGTGACAGACCACTGGGCCGTGTTGAGTCCTCGAGTGGACAACATAAACACAACATGTGAGGCAGCCCACTTTGGCCTTTGGAAACTTTGCAAGAAACACATCTACATTGAGGATAAGGAATACATAGGTAAAGGCTGTGGACCTATCAGCCTACCTGGAGGTAAGTGACAATGTGTGAAATGTTAATCAGATAAACAGGCCTCTCACTCAATATTCTTATTATGAGACTTAGAAAACTGGACTGACACAGTTTTAATTTACTAGAACTTCTATGCTAAGCTGCTTTGACACAATCTACATTGTAAAAGCGCTATAGAAATATAGATGAACTGAATTAAATTAGAGAAAACAGTTTGTAGATATTAGATAATTATAATAGTAGATATTTATAATTTTATTTTCATTTTTGATTTTACAGCATGAGAGATTTGTTAAAGAAATTTGAAGAGTAGAGATTTGCTAAAGATATTTAAAAGCATGCAGTCTAGTTAAAAAGCAAACTGGACTCTGCTAGAAAAAATCTCAAGACTTTATATCAACATTTTGAAGGTTAAATAATGGAGAGCATGTCTTATCATACAAAGAGACATTTGTTTTTCTCATAAGCACAGTGTTTGCAGGATGTAAAATGCAGTTGATTGCTAAGTTTACAGTAGAGACTGTCCATTTAAATTAGACAATATATTTTTTAAATCTACATATATTTATTTATAATTTTTTCAATTATATTGGGGCACAGAGTTTACCCAAGAACCTGAACTTGAATAAGTTACTCTATAAAATGGTATATAGTGCCGTAACACTGACAATATATATTTTTAATTGCATTGTGAAAACTTTACAATCTGTAACTATTATGTAATTTGTAGCAAATTAGCCCATCACACACACACACCTAAATCTTTGTGTTCTATTTAATAATGATTTGTTGTTATGGCATTATGTAATAATTTCTATTATTGCTATCAATAAAAATACTTCACTAATTATTTATTAAGTGTCACCGATGTATTATACAGGATTTATACAGAATCATCAAGATTAGTACAGGATCTGGGTTGACACTGTGCTACATTTCTCATGACCCCATTATATATAATATATGGGCTAATCTGGACTAAAAGGGTGCCCAAAATACATGGAAAGTCCATCAGTGCTGTTTAAAAACCACTTTAGATAATTATTTAACAGATAGGACATCTTCCAAGACATTTTACTAGACACTAGGTAAAATCAAGCAAAATGTGTATATATTTTTTTTTACTTAAAGGAAACAATAAAAAATTGTGTTTCAATTTAGTACCTTACCCCTTTTAAATATGCAAGTCCACTGTAAATTTACGACCACAAAATTATCAAAAGTTTTCAGAGTGTTATCCCAGATATCCCTAAATCAGGCTCATAGCTCTGCTGATCTACTGGGATTTCCCTGCCTGTGGGACTTGTTGTGGGTGCTATGACTAAGACAACTCCGGCAGTGAGATCACAGCTAAAGTGGGAAAACTGTAAGCAGAATGACAGGAAGTACTTAGCAGGTGTGGAGTATTAGTGACTCTGAAAATGACAGACAAGAAGTGACAGTGATATTGGTTAAAAGTATGGAATATAAATAGTTCAAATAGTAATAGTGTTAGAGGCACTTATATATCCAGCAATAATGACAATATATTTAGTGAACTGTATATATAAAAACAAAAGAGTCACCATCAGTTACCAATTACCATAATTTCCACTGTTCTTCTGGTTTAATTGTAATAAAGACATAGGCAATAGGAAAATGGAAAAATATGTTGGATTCTATCTTGGCCTGGGTTGCATCAAAAGCTATATCTCACTTCATTGCTTCTGTCATAAGACTTCTGTTTCAGTGGTTTCCTTCACTGTTCCTGGAGGCTCACCAAGAATGCATAGTCTCTTTTATCTGATTCATTTAGTTCAGGGCTAAATTCAAAATTACTTACTCCCCTACTATATTGTTGAAGAAAAACAGTATGTGATAAAATAATTGCATCTGAATTCAAAAGGTAGGCAAAAATACTACTGAAACAACATGGAAAAGTATAGTTCAACATGGGTCTATTATATTATATTTATTACATGCCTGCCTGAAATAATTGATTCTGATTATTCAGTCACAGCATTCACAAAGTGTCACGTTTCGCTTTCCACATGAAGGCACAGGAACACGGGACTTAACAAAACACGAATTTATTTACAAACACTTACTCATTACAAGGGCACTAGAAAACACAGGAGACTCTGGTAGGACATGGGGTGAAGACAGCACGGAAAGATGACCAGACAGTAAAATGACGTGTAGACAATACAATACCGGACAACGAAGGAAGCAAACTCAGGGGTATAAATACACAGGGAACATGATGAACTGATTGGACACAGAGGTGAGACACAGGTGAAACAAAATGAACATTAGGAAATGGCGGGAAACAGAACAAAGGAATCACATGACATCACAAAGAACAGACACCTGACAGTACCACCCCCCCCCCCCTTTTTTTTGAAGGCGCGTCCTCGTGCCTTCAACACAACAACAACAAAAATATAATATAAGGGAGGGTGGAAGAGGAGGGTGCCAGGGAGGAGTCTTAGGAGGGAGGAATCAGGAAGGATGCTGGAAGACGAGGAGTGGAGGACTTGGTCAGGGAGGAGTTTTGGGAAGGAGGAACCAGGATGGGAGCTGGAGCAGGAAGACCCAGGACACAGCCAGAAGGACGGCCCAGGGCAGAGTCGAGGGAGGAGTGAGCCAACGCGGAGCCCTAGGGTCAAAGGGCCAAGGTGGAGTCCGCACCTCAGAGGCTGGAGGAGCTGACGCTGGGCGACACCCTCCAGAGGGCGACGCTGGCAGGCAGCACCCTAAAGCGAGCTCCATTTCTGGAGCATGAGGGCGAGCTGGGGAGCTGGCTGACTGCAGCAGTGCTGGAGCTGGCTGACTGGCTGCAGTCCTTGGTTGGAGTGGAGAGTGTGGGAAGCTACTCACGACTCTGGAGCTAGGGACATCGGGGAATACAAGAGTTGTGGAAACAGTTGACGCGGAGATACATCATTGCTGTGTGGAAACAGCGGAAGGGGCTTGACTTCACTCCAGAAGTCCATGAGCAACTTCCCAGTGTCCAGCAGTTGCCCATCTGTAGAGGGGAGGTGGGCGGGACTCTTGCCATATCCGCTGAGGTCCGCCAGGACTTCCCCTTTCGGCAATGTTGCCGGCTCACACACCTGGTCAGACGGTTTGTTGAGCTCCTCCTGCTCGGTGTAGTACTGCTCTGTCGCTCTAGGTGGCGATGGCTCATACACCGCGGGTGGCTCTCCGTCTGCGGTAGGCTCTGGCACAGGAACACGGGATTTAACAATAACACAAATTTATTTACAAACACTTACTCATTACAAGGGCACTGGAAAACACAGGAGACTCTGGGAGGACATGGGGTGACGACAGCATGGACAGACAACATCACTGTGAGGGGTAGGGTTAGGGGCAGGGTTAGGTGTACAGTCTCAGCTTGCATGTACAAGCTGCAGCCAGACCCTTCTCATAATTTGTGATAACCACCAGGATGTACTTTATGCCTTGCTTACCATAAGTGGCTGTTGCATTAGACTTTCTATTTGCAGTGATAACTAATATGATTACTAATTGGTCAAATACATTTATATATAATTATTTATTATATATAATAAATTACAAAATACTTGAACTTTAATCTAAACATTTAAAGGTTACACATTATTTTATTTTAAGGTGTCCTTGTTATAATTATAGAACCATTTATTTAAATACTTGGTATTATTTATTAACTACATGTATTTACTATATGATTAGGGTTTAAATGTGGGTTAGGTTTAGGGTTAGTTACATGTAATTATGTTTAATTAATTATAATTGCTATAGTAAGTACATGGAACATGTAAAAGGACACCTTAAAATAAAGTGTAACCTATTTCATTAACTTTTTAAATACGTTAAAATATAGCCAGCTATGTCAGTACGTGTGTGACTAGACTTGTAAATGCAGTCAGTAAAAGCTATAATTAGGCTGTGTAAATAGTCAGCTGTCCCAAGAGGGGAGACACGCTGAATTTAAGAGTGGTACAATTCCATTACCATGACTGACGGTCACATCTGAGACAGTATAGATTCCTGCCTCTTATTCTAAACACACAAACATTTATTGACCTCGAATATAACCTGTTTGTCAGTGGCCCAAATCATTAGATAAGCCCTCAAAATCAAAGCTTATTATTATTACATTTTTGAGAACCTATTTTTCTTTTGCAGATCTGTAAAGTATTTATCAATGAAAACTTGACTTGAATGCTGTTTTTTCCTCCCACTTTAACTAAGCTGCTGATATTTTTCAATGTATGTTTTTTTTTCAATATCGAAACGTACATATAAGACATGGCATAAATGATTGAAACATAAGACATAAATTACCTCAAACATTTATGCCTGAAACTCTGGTCATAGCATCTCAGTCATTGCATCAACACAAGGCAGATGGTTCATGTGATACAGCTTTTTATTATTTGGCACAACATTAAAGCACAAAAAGGAACTCAACATGCCGCTCTGAACTACACAAATGCATTCTGTCAATCTGCATAGAAAAAGGTATTTGTGAAAGCTGACATCAGTCATTTTTTTTTCTAAATAAAACAACATATTTACAGATAAACAACGAGTTATTAAACTGTAAAAATAGATTATCCCATCAAAGCGTTTTTTTTTTTGGTCTTCTGTGTTCAGTCTTTATACTGGCTGTCTGATGGAACTCTGAGACTTTCACAGTTGTCAAGTAACACTATTTATATTTAGCTGTGAAATTTCAAGGGATGTAAAAAACTGCAGCTGACACTGAAGCAACCGGCAACTCACAAGTTTTCTTGTGAGTGGCTAAATAAGCCCCAAGCTTATAATAAATCACACATAAGCAAAAGTAGAATATCCCCCCTTGAAAATTCTTACATCAGTTTCTTTAAAAGGTATAATGATAATAAAAAGAATAGCACTAATGAAACCATCATCATCATCATTATCATCTTTTTGTCCCCCAGAAATGAACTGTTCTTACTTCAGACACTTCACACCAGGGGAAAATTCCGAGATCTTTGAAGTTAAAACTCAGAGAGGTGAGTTATAATAGTCAAACAAATGCTTCAAATTATACTGTATTGGTTGGTGATTTTTTTATTTATTTTTTTTTGCAACATAATATTTCAAAAGCACACACTCTCTTTCTGTTTTGCATAAAAGAGTGAAGTAGAGCATTGTAATTGTAATGAATGAAGAAATTATTATACAGATTCAAGTGCTGGAAAAATATATTACTTAACTAATTGAACTAATTGTTCATTACTGATTACAAATTACAAACAGGATAAAAGCGATTGTTATTAACGTAATCAAGATTTTGGGTAATGTTTTCAGGTTTTCTGACTACTTTTAAATAACTTTTGGTTTATTTATCACATAGATGATTGAGATTATTGCGTACTGATTTCTATAGAAAGAGAACAATGAAGTGTATTTCATTTATGCCAGGGTTTCCCAGCTCAGGTTTGTTAAAGAAATGCAGAGGGTTTGATAACAGATTTTAGATATTTTAGACTTCATATACAGATCATTTATTTGTTAACCTGCCGGTCATTTGACCATTAACCAAAATCAACATACAAGTGTTGCTCAGTTATTGAAACTTTAATCTCAGATTACAGTGAGACTTGTTTTTAATTATACAAATAATTTTAAGTCAAGAGGGTGGAACAAACCAAACAAAATCTCCAGTTACATGAACAAACTTTAATATATTTGTTACTACAGTAATTGCTTTACACAGCCAAAGTTTTCTAGGATTGAATTAAGAGTTTGGGATATAGAGAATTTAAGTTACTGAAATTAAGTTATCTGAATAACAGCTGACTCATGTAGGTATGTAACCCATAAATACAAAAGATAAAAAGTAATTCCAAAATGTAACAATCTATAGCAATGGGAAAAAAATAAGAAATTACTAATCTAAGTTTTTATGTACTGTATTTGTTAGGTATGTGTTTGAGTAAAATGCTGATATTTGTTTTATTTTATAAAGGTCTGATAAGATTTCTTTCAAATTTCAAACAAAATTATGAAGATATGAAGCTTTTTTGAGATAATGGCAATTGTTTAAAATAACAAATGTTTTTATTCGTTGGTCTCTTAATTTTGCCCATATCTGTAATTTCTTAATTATTGGAATCTGATTGTACAATCCAGATTACATGTAAACAGTGATTACCCAACACTGCATAGAGAATACTATCATATCTTGCAGGAAGCATCACAGTGTTTAAAATATAGAAACAATTTAAAGAAAAACAGTTTTGAGGCGTGACATTACATATAATTTCATATCAAATTTGAGTGTCATATTTGAAACTGGCATTGCCGATTTGTCTTTTTGGTTTCTCTATTCAGAATACAACATCTCAGCTGCTGCCATAGCCATCTTCAGTCTTGCCTTCATGATTCTGGGCACTCTGTGTGTGTTGTGTTCCCTCAGAAAGGGAAAAGACTATCTGTACAAGCCTGCTGGCATGTTCTACGCTTTTGCAGGTATGGATGGAACATCAAATCAACTTCCTTCACAGTTTTAAAACAAATTGAAACAATTCTTCATGTCTCTTAAAAATCATTTTGATACACCACATTTTAAAAATGAATTCTAGATAGTTTACATTATCTTTTTTAGATTAGTCAAAAAAGGTTATGGTGAACATTATTTTTCTTGGTAATGCATTAGATTACAGACCAGTTTACACAGAAAGAAACCAGATTTACAGCATGCCTTTTAGTTATAGCATAAATACAGTAAATATAAAATACGTAAGGAAGGATTTGAAAGGTTTGAGATACAAGGGGATAACAAGCGCCACTTTCATTTACAGTCTGCAAACTTATTATGTATATTTTTTTGTTTAGTTAGAGAGAATTATTATTTTTAAAATTAGGCTTTCGCTAGTCTTGCCAATTTTTACTTTTGCTTAACTATCCTATACGTTTTATTATTAAACCCAATTATATGGTAAATAGTAACTGGTGTACAAATCTTTGTCTTCTACTGAATTCAGAACCATTACATTGGATGGTACACAATGCTACACAAAACAAACCTCAATACACAATTCAATGTGATAGTGGTTTTACCCCTGGTTTATTGTATTTAGTGGGTAAATATAATTTCTTTTGTGGGTGTAAATGTTTAAAAAATCTTTCAATAACACATTTGAACATCCAATTTCTTTGATTGTTTATTAATTGTATTATTAGTGTTATTTTGTATTTTTTATTGCCTTATTTTTATTTGTCTGCACTGTCACCAAGGTACATTCCTTTGACAATGAAGCTTTTATTATTATTTTGATTCTAAATGAAATGTGCTTGTTTCCCCAAAACATTCATATTGTACTATTTTGTATGTGTAAGTGTGTCCATTTTTAAAACCTCTTCTTTCCTGTGCTCAGGTCTTTGTGCCATCATATCAGTAGAGGTAATGCGGCAGTCAGTCAAGAGGATGATAGAAAGCGAGGACACAATCTGGATCGAGTATTACTATTCCTGGTCTTTTGCTTGTGCCTGCACGGGCTTTGTCCTGCTCCTCATCAGTGGAATCGGTCTGGTGCTCATCTCCATGCCACAGATGCCTAGAAATCCATGGGAAACCTGCATGGATGCTGAGCCTGAACAGATGTAGATTAGGAATAGCAGATGCCAGAAGGTAAACCACTGCCTCCCAATATAGGCCTCTTTGATACAATAAGAGCGACCGACATACAGATGTCATAAAATTAGCTCAGCAACTTTCTTGTTCCCCCACAAAGTGGCACTGAAGAATATAAATGTGCCACGCATTCTTGTCATGCGAGCAAGTAGCTAAGCTTTTCAGTCTACTATTATTATTATTATCATCGTCATCTATCCATGTTTTAAGAACATGATGTATAAAATCTTTAAAATGCAACATGAAGAGTGCAGCTGGCGTTATGCATTTTGAGTAATGATGTGGTGCATAAATGCTGGAATGGTTTAAATGGAGAAGGGTTGCAGAACAAGTGTGCTTGGTATAACATTTTGAAGCAATGAGGTGTTTACAACATATTTTAAGGATTATGTACTGTTCGTTAATTTGCACAAATTTGCAGATAGGTAATTCTAAGAAAATAGCAAACATCAACAAGCAGTGATGTAATGCCACAAGCTTTTGCTGCAGAACGCATCAGTCATGTCCTGTAAATGAATTTAGATTTGTTTAGAAATGAAAATGCTGCTTTGGTTTTTTGTTTTTGTTTTGTTTTTCCTTGCTTTTTTATTATAATCATTTAAAAATACTTTACTTTTGCCTTTGGGCACAGTGATGCTCTGAACTGCCCTGAGCAGAATGTAAATGCTTGATCTGCTGCGGTTGCTGAATGCTTGGCCAGACATTTTGGAATATTTTCAGATCTTGCAGGTGCAAAGAAAATGGCATCAATCTAACTCTTATGTGAAGCAGTAAAATATCTCTGAGACCGTCCAAGTCTATGGCTTCCTGAAATGCACCCACAGAAAAGCTTGAAACAGATAGACATTCAGTCAGAAACATTTCTGCTGCATTTCTGCTTAGAATTGCGTCTGTACATTATATTTAGCAACTATACATTTGTTTAATTTGGTAATTTGCTACTGATTTTCCTTCAGGGTCCTCTCAGGAGCTTTGGTCATTTTGTGAATTGTACAATCCTGGTTAATGTGTCTTAGAAATGACCTTCATGAATAAAAAAAATATATTAAAATTAAAGATATTAAATTTGGTGTTGCATTAAATTTGATCAGAAATTAGATTATGAGATGTTATATTCAGTGGTTAATAAGCTAAAAACAAACAAAATGTCAGACAACAGAAAAAGCACCAGTGAAATGATTGAAAACAAGAAATAAAAATATAATAATAACAATAATAATAATAAAAAAGAAAGGGAGAAAGAAAGAAAGTTTTGGCTTTTGTCAAGTTTAGTTTGACAGTAAATACTGTATTTATTTCTTTTAATGTTGTGTGCATGCGAAACAAGCATTATGCTGCTCAACAGAATCTATGTTTTTTTTGATGTTACAATCCCATGTTGTGTATTTCTAATAAAAATAATTGAAATTTAAAAAGCTAATGCTCATGTTTGTCAATTTATTTCATGTTCATTGTCCACAAGAGGTAGCTGTTTATTTAGTTTCACTATACCATCATATGCTACAGTTTCATAACAACTCACTGTAGGAATTGTAAACAAAGCAACATTTACAAAATGTATTATTTGTTGCGTGTTAATTGCTGTTTGTTTGTAGTCAGAGTCATATTAAATCCTACTTCAATTTTTACAGTGCATGTACAATAACACTTCTACAATTAGATTGTGCTATATAGACCATTCATAAACCATACACAAACCACGTGTCAGGAAACGAATGTAGCAATTACTTTGTTTGAACTCTTTAATTAATTCATAATTGACATAGTTATGTTATACATAGATACATTTGTTTTCATAGTGAACATTTCACATTACTTCATGTATACATGCAAAAACATAATAATAAATAAAAACAACAAATATAATGAACTAAGTTATGAATGCGAGTAGGTATTCTCATGAGAGATGCCCAGTGCCCACATTAGTTGTCCCAGCTGCTGACATATCTTCACAAGGATAATGCTGTTCATTTTCCTTGTAGCCCACTGGGAATTTTCTGGACACAGACATCAAGGCTCTAGAGAAATCATTTATGGGGTCCTTTTAGCCTTGTGGGATGCCAGCTGGGCAGAGGTAGGAACAGAAAAGTCCTACATAGACAGTTTTTTTTTTTTTTGCATTTCATTACAGAAATATGTAATTAAGCCTTCTATTGACTTAACGGTGAAAAATAGCCTGTGACCCATAACAGCAGAAAAATACCCTAAATTATCTTTAAGTTTGGTGACTTTTATCTATCATGACCCCAGCATTACAAAACATTGACCATTTTCTATTGTCATATTTTCATGAAGGCTGTACACATAGGGTACAACGATTGACTTACTTTTTGGGGGTAAATTTTGACTCGCCAGCAATAAAACCATTTTTATTTTACAGGTTTAGTGAAGGCAGGTCATTTTTTACCCTTAGGACAAACGAAATATACAGTACAGGTGTGTGTGTGTGTGTGTGTGTG
>CAIGQW010055671.1:9688713-9701481 GCA_903798125.1 Danio choprae | reverse complement strand
GACTGATGGGTTTATATTTATATATTACCCAAAAATGAAAATTCTGTCATCATTTACTCGCCCTTCACTTTTTTTGTTTGACTTTCTTTCTTCTGTTGAACACTAGAAGAGGATATTTTGAAGAAAGCTGTAACCATTGTTTTTTCCTGCTATTAAAGTCAATAAAGAAACTTCAAAAAGGTTTGGAACCCCTTGAGGGTGTAAGTAAATCAGGAAATTACAATTTTAAATATAATCCCCTCAGTCCTCTTCCTCTCTCATGCATTAGTTGATGATTGGGGGAAATTCACCCTCATGAGTGTCAGCTGTTCCCCTTTAAGGCTCCCTAATGGTAAACATTCCTCTGACGCAGCAACACAGGTGGCAGAATTTACATTTAGCATGCTGAACATCAAGACACTTTGATGAGTTGGCAACATTAGTCACACAGGTGTGTTAGACGTATACATGCAGACAGTGCTAATTAAGAATCTGTCATTTCAGTCTGTCAGATGATAATGTAGAAGGGATACAGCTGCGGATACTATAGCATAATTTAGCATAATTTTTGTTACACTGTACAAGAATAATATCTATTTTTTACATTAATGTGTGGGTAGGGTTAAGATTGGGGTAGGGGTAGACATTACAATTCAACATCCAGAGCTTTTTGACTGATTGCATCTCTGTTTATGTTTGTTGTCTTTTTCATATTTATTTCATGTTGTCACTTGTCACTTTATGTACACTGGAAGCTTCTGTAGCCAAAATAAATTCCTTGTGTGTGTAAACACACTTGGCAATAAAACCGATTTTGATTCTGATTCTGATTAAGAAAACACAATATAATGGGTAACTTAATAAATAATATATATCATTCTCGATAAAGTGTTTTTACATACATGCCTTGAATGGAGATGACTAACTGTCAAATGGAACTTACTTTATATTATGTCTTTAAAATACAATGTACTTATATCTAAGTCAATGCACTTATTACATTCTTTTTGGCATTGTACTTATATCTAAAAACACTTTCCTGTAATAACATCTATAATAATGTAGGTAGCACTTTATTTTACAGTCCTGTTTACAGTTAATCCTATGTACTGGGTACCAAGTTTATTTAATTACCACACTCTCAAAAATAAAGGTACCATTTTGGGCAATACCTTTTTTTAAAAGGTACACATTTGTATCTAAATAGTCCTTTTTTGGTTCCTTTTGCTTCCTATTTTAACCTAAAAATTAAGAAAAGGTACACTTTTGTACTGTGAGGTAATATCATTGAGTTACCAATATGGACCTATTAGTTAGAAATAAATATACAATTTTCTTTACATTTTAACATAGTAGTTTGCTTTGAATGCAAGACCCCTTTATCTTGTATATCAGAGTAACATTAAAGACAAGTTTCCATCTTCCTAAAGGGTGTGCTGCACATTTGCAGACTTCAAAATAATAGCAATAATGACGTGCAGATAATGCAAACATAAAAAACTCAGAGCACATAAGATGGACAAAAGCTTATGGATGCATACATATACATTGATGTGCTCTGTCTCCTTCCTCTGCTCATAATCAAATCAAAAGCAACCTCTACTTCCACCTAGTGACAAAAGGCAGCTATTGCCACTGAGAGAGAGAGAGAGAGAGAGAGAGAGAGAGAGAGAGAGAGAGAGAGAGAGAGAGGTCCCCTGATTCAGATGGTCTTGAAGCTACAAATACAAACCAACACAATGAATATGACTAATAGCAGGCAGCATCAGGGCACTGACATGCTCATCCACAAAATTTTGCTTAATCAAACTATAAATGCACAAAAAGAAGAGAAAACAAAGTAAACTTAAATGTTACTTAGACCTAAATAGAGATTATAGGACAGCAACATATCTGACTACAGTAAAGGACAGTAAACGAAGAACGTCCTGGTTACTAATGTAACCCACGTTCCCTTCAGGTGAACTTCGACATGTGTCTTCACACTTTGGATATGTATGGAAAACACCACAGCAGCTGAGCCCATCGCACCCCTGATGTGAAGTTTGCCAAACATAGCGTGAGCGCACAAGCATCACCAAGGGTGCAATCTTCCCACATCCCCTAGGCCCTTTTACCATTACCATTATATGAAAATAATTTAGAAAAATTTATATAGAGGGCTTTTACCTAGCTAATAGTAGTCTAGGGTTTTTAGATATGACAGTACGTTGGGAAAGCAACTGGGACCATACATAGCTGGCACCAAACCCCAGCACACGGGTAGACCAAGCGCGCATATTAGACATCGTACTGGGCCAGGCACCCGGCTCCTCCGCTGAGTGGTGCTGGAGGCCTCGGAGGAACTCTCTAGGGTTTGCCAAATGGGGAACTCACTTAGCAGAGAAAGTAAGAGTACATATCTCGGGGTTAGGGAACCTGTCGCAGCAAGCATTTTTTTGACACAGAGCTTAAGTTCTTAAACCGCTTAAACCGGCTCCACTCAAATCTCGTAATTGGTGTTGCCCAGCCTTTACAGATATCTGTGAGAGAGGTGCCGTGTGCTAACGCCCAAGAGGAGGCGACACTTTTAGTTGAGTGTGCTCTCACCCCCGGGGAACACGGCTTGCCCTGGCACTGATAAGCGATGCCAACATGACCAGCAGAGCTGTCTTCGTGGACAGAATTTTTAGGGATACTGAGTCGAGTGGTTCGAACGGATCTCTCTGCAGACCCGTCAAGACTTCAGAGAGATCCCAAGTGGGCATGAGAGGGGGTGGGATGGATTTAATCGCTGCGCGCCTCTGAGGAACTGGATGATTAGATTATGCTTCCCGAATGTGCTGCCATCCACCACGTCATGGTGAGCGGAGATGGCAGCAATGCAAACCTTCAGTGTGGAGGACGCTGTAGTTGCTCTTTTATTGAGAGCTTGGGTACCGGAGGCCAGCAGTGGTGTCAATGAGGCCGCTGTGGTGGACTGAAGTCCTCGGCCAACCACTGAGGAAAGAGCAGTTCCACTTTTCTCTGGGTGGCCCGTCTCAGAGACACTTTGCGGTCGTTTTACCGGACCTAACAGCACCCTGAGGTATCTCGGTCCTGCGGGGGGCTCGGCACTGCCGATTGGCCGGTAGAGCGGGCTGCGGAGGCGGAGCAGCTGAGGTGGATGGGGCAGCGGGGAGAGCAGTTTTCCAAGCCCGCTGATAGATGACCTCACCCATCGCCTTTGACTGCTCTTTTACCACCGAGAACTCCTGGGTAAAGTCCCTGATGGTGTCGCCAAATCGGCCAGCCTGGGATATGGGTGCATAGAGAAATCGAGCTTTGTCAGTGTCCTACATATCAGCCAGGTTTACTAATGTGGACATCGTCTTTCCCAGGGCACGGGCGGCCGATTTGGTGGTCATGAGAGCATAATTGGTCACCGTGTGGAGCTTGTGCACCGTGTGGAGCATGCAAAGCAGAAGCAGCCTGGCCCACAGCAGTGTAGGCTCTGGCCGTGAGAGGCTCAGATAACCTACATGCTTTGGAAGGTAGCTTGGGTGGACCTCTCCACGTGGAGGCGCCTTGCGGGCAAAGATTGACTGCAATAGTGTGCTCCACCTGGGGAATCGCCTCATACCCCTTGGCTGCTCCGCAGTCAAGGATGGTGAGAGCGGGAGTGCACAAGGACCGGGCAGAGAAAGGTGCCCTCCATGCCTCCATGAGCTTACTGTGTACCTCCGGGAAGAAGGGGACGAGGGGCTTAGAAGGTTTACCCTTCTTCTTAGCCTTCATGTAACACCCATCTAAGCAGTCCGGCCACGGGACTGGGGGACAAGCCATCTCCAGTCCCACCGCCGTAGCAGCTCGGGATAACAGAGCTAGCATGTTCGATTCTAAATCCGAGACATCACTAACAACTCCGGAGGGTGGCAGTGGATCCGGATCGTCATTGAAACATGTTAGCCCGCCCTCTGATGCAGCGATGGTCATCAGATCCCTGGTGTCATCTAATGAGAGCAGGGCCATCCCAGGGGATGCACTGCCACTCTCACTCAAAGCTTGGACGGAGCAAACTATCGAGAAGTGAGGATTCTGTCAGCCTGAGTGAGCCTGCCTGTGTGCTAACCGGCTTGCGGGGAGCAGCAGTGGTGGCGCACCCTAATGCTAGAGTACGCGGTGACCTCAGTGAAGCAAAAGTCAAGCCCTTGTAGTGAGGGCAAGAGCTGTCCATGAGCACCGCTTCAACATGCTCGACCCCCAGACATGCGATGCAGTACTCGTGTCCGTCATCCAGGGTGAGGAAACCATCGCATCCAGAAACGCATGATCGGAACGACATCTTTAAAAAGACGCGCTGCTTGACTGTGTTGCTCTCTTAGGGGATCTGCTCTTTTAGTGAAAACTGCTCTTTCAGCTACCAGCGAGACATCCAGGGAACGGGAAAGGAGCCCAGTTCGACCGCTGCTGTCTTGTCGTACTGGTAGGAGAACTAATTTGTCAGTGAAATCAGGTTGGCACAAGTACTCTTTAGTCTCTTGTGTGAGGCTCTGAAGCAAAACTCTAACTGCTAGCTCTCCACGCTCCGGTTATAATAACAATAATAATAATTCCTTACATTTATATAGCGCTTTTCTGGACACTCAAAGCACTTTGCACAATTTTTGGGGGGAATCTCCTCATCCACTACCAGTGTGCAGCATCTACCTGGATGACGTGACGGCAGCCATATTGCGCCAGACCGCACAACACGCAACCGGCTGATTAGTGGAGAGGAGCCAGAGTAATGAAGCCAATTATGATATGGGGATGGTTAGGAGGTCATGATGGACAGAGGCCAATGGGTAAATTTGGCCAGGATGCCTGGGTTGCTGTTTCGAAGGACATCATGTCACATCAAGGAGAGTCACGCAATCTGAAAGACAGCAATCAATGAGCAGTGTAGAGTCCCCATCAATATGCTGGGGTGTTAGGACCCACACAGACCAGAGCTTGAGCGCCCCCTGCTGGTCTTACTAAGACCACTTCCGGCAGCAACCTAGCTTTCCCAAGGTGGTCTCCCATCCAGGTACTGACCGGGCGCAGCCCTGCTTGGTTTCAGTGGGCAACCATGTGAGAGTTGCAGAGATTTACCTGCTGGTTATATACTCTACTAAAGATTAATTACTGGCCTAAAGGGAAACAACAATTACCAAATACAGACTGAGTGCTCACAGTCTGGGTGATACAGACAGAACTGGCAACTCAGAGAGAGCTGCATCTGCCCACACTGCCCAGGCAGAGGTGTAGACGGAGGAACACTTCCTCACCCGCTGCACAAACTATCAGCACATCAGAGAAACATTCTACCCCAAACTCCAGAGCATTTACCCTCAATTCACTAAGTTAGACAATAAAACACAACTTTAATATTTACTAGGGGAAAACACAGATTGTATCCTTCTAGCGGAACAATACATTAACGCATGTCACAAAAAGAGAGAGGAGACCAATAAAAACATCAGTGATGCGCTTGCACAGACACAGACACAGACACACACACACACACACACACACACACACACACACACACACACACATCTAGATTATTATAAATTGGTTGTAAGGTGACAAGATGGCGCCAGTGTATGTGGCCTGCCGTCCAGTGTCCCTGCAACTTTTTTTGGTTTTATTTGTATTATCGTTTTCTTCATGCAATTCATTATTCATCTATGATCGCCAACAACTGTTAGACATTGTTCATGTGATGCCTGAACCTCCTAGATTAAACTTAAACTTAAAACACGACGAGTTTTACTTACCACCTGAGATGCCGACACTCACCCCTGATTCGTTCCATTGTTCCATGGATTCGCTCCATTGTTCCAGAACAAATTGTGGTGACATCCCGTTGTTCATCTCCTCAACTCCGAAACAGGAATGTGGACCCCCTTTACTTGCATCTGCTTCGCCATGTATCAAATGCCCAGAATGATTTATTGCAGCTCAGAATGGGTCTTGCCAACATGCGATCTTTGACTAACAAATCATTCATCTGTAACAATTTCATTTCCACCCTAAATTTGGACTGCTTCTTCGTGACGGAATCATGGATAAGGCCAGGAGAGTTAAGTGCTATTTCTGAACTTGTTCCTCCAAAATAAAATTTTTTTTAATACCCCTAGGCTAAATGGTCGAGGAGGGGGACTCGTAAACGTTTTTAAAAAGACATTACATTGTTGTTTATTGCCTGCGACCATATTAAACAGCTTTGAGGTACAAGAAATACAACTTATGGGTTCTGTACCTGTTTTAATATTACTAATATATCGCCCTCCGTCATTCACTGACTTTTTAAACTGAGTTTATGGAACATTCATGTATGCTGTTAGAAAAATGCAGTTGCTAAAGAATTTCTTAACTTATTATCTTCCTTGGACATTGTTCAGTGAGCGACGGGTCCTATACATTGTCATGGTCATACTGTACACTTGATTATTCGAGCAAAGAAACATCAGCAGCCATGGATGAATGAGACAATTCGTTTACAAAGGCAGCATTGTCGCCGACTTGAACGAAAATGGAAGAGCGACAAACTTCAAATATCATTCGAGATGTTGTACGATTCACTTCAGACTTTTCAAAATTGAGTTAAAACTGCTAGGGACAAATTTTTATCAGATATCATTGCTAAAAATTCAAACTGTTCTAAAGTGTTATTTTTCACTATCGATTCTGTTCTTAACCCTTCTAATCATTCCGTATTTACCTGTTCTCAAATGAAAGGTTTTTAAAATTCTTTTCTGATAAAATCCTTATCACTCGCTTTAATATGTTTAATAATTCTGATCATTGTACATTAGATTTCTCCCTTTCAAATTCTTAATGGAGTGAATTTTCACTGATTTCCCCTTAGGAATGTAAAGAAATTATATTAAAACTGAAACCTACCCACTCCTCTGACGATATTCTTCCTTCCAATTTTTTGAAACAGATCATCCATACCATAAATCTTGATATTTGAGCCTATCTTCAGGCACAGTTCCATCTTGTTTTAAACATGCTACGGTCATTCCTTTTCTCAAAAACAACTCTCTCGACCCAAAAATACATGCAAATTATCAACCAATTTCTAAATTGTCGTTTTTATCTAAAATACTTGAAAAGGTCGTCTCTATCCAGCTACAAAACTATTTATAGAATAATTCCATATCCGACGTCTTTCAATCCGGATTCAAATCTCATAGTACATAGTATGCATAGTACTGAATCTGCACTTTTAAAGGTTTTAAATGATATTTTGATGACTACCGACAATGGTGATACAATGGCCTTAGTGATGCTCGACTTAAGCTCTGCTTTTGATTTTGATGATCACAAAATACTTCTAACTGGACTCCAATCTGCACTTGGTATCTCAGGCACAGTCCTGAATTGGTTCGAGTCCTTCTTATCAAATAGAAGCTTTTCAGTGAGTCTAGGTACCTTTCTTTCTTCTTACGCAGAGCTGACTTGCGGTGTTCTACAGGGATCGATTCTTGCACCCCAGCTATTCTCGTTATATATGCTGCCCTTAGGAATTATAATGAGAAAGTTTGGAATTATGTATCACTGCTATGCAGATGATACACAGCTTTATATAGCTATCCAAAAAAAGGATAGCTTAACCCTCAAGAGATTAGAAGATTGTCTTTGCGAAATCAAACTCTGGCTCACCAATAACTTTATGCTTTTAAATGAAGATAAAACCCGAGTTATTCTTTTTGGTCCTCCACAGCATTCTAGCAAACCACCTACTGATCTCGGTGAATTAAACTGTTACCTCACCTCTGAAGTTAAAAACCTTGGGTTTCTACTAGACAGTAGTCTAAAACTTGACAAACAAATAAGTAAAATAGTAAACTCAAGTTTTTATCATCTACAACGACTAGCCAAAGTGAAACCCTTCCTAAGCAGGAAGAGTTTTGAGACTATTCATGCTTTTATTTCCATGCGATTAGATTATTGTAATTCTTTATATATTGGTCTACCTTCGACTTCTATTTCTAGACTTCAAATGGCCCAAGATGCGGCCGCCCGTTTGCTCACGAGTAGACACAAATATGACCATATCACACCAATATTGCGATCACTACATTGGTTGCCGGTTCATTTCCGAATAGACTATAACATTTTACTCTTTGTTTATAAAACTTTGTATAACCTAGCGCCACCATATCTTTCTGATCTGATCACTACTAAGGCCCAAACCCGATCGCTTAGATCAAATTCTGATCTGATGCAAACACCCCAATCTCATCGTAAATGCAGGGGCGATAGGGCCTTTGCAATTGTGGGTCCAAAACTATGGAATAAGCTACCATTAAAAATCAGAATAGCACCCACTCTGTCTGTTCTTAAATCAATGTTAAAGACTCATCTTTTTTCGAGTGCATTTAATATTACCTAATGGCGGTTCCAGGCTATACTAAATTGCTTCTTTCTCGGAAACTTTTACTGTTGTTATTATTGTTTTACATTGTTGTTTTTATTGTAGTGTATTGCTGTTTTTACCTGCTACTGCTATTGTACAGCACCTTGGTCAACCAACGGTTGTAATTAAGTGTGCTCTAGAAATAAACTTTGACTTTGATTGATAAATGAATCATTGTAAATATATGCAATTATTGAACTCAATTGAAATGAGAGAGAGGGAGAGAGAGAGAGAGACAGAGAGAGAGAAAGAGAGCGAGCTGCTCATGCCACTAATTTAGTTAAATTCATGGTTCCCTTGTCTCTACTTTCATTAATTCCTAATTTACCTCCCTATTTTAGCTATACGTGCTCTGTTGTGACTTTAAATAGTCTCATTGATAATATAGTTTACTCACCCAACATTTACAGTAGATAAACTGACAAATTCAGTCACCTTAAATAAGTGTTAAATAAAAACAAAAGACTTTACATCAACCATGTATTGTGGCATGCAATTAGTTGTTTTTTACGGGTGCCTTTTCTGCATATGTCGAATAGATGCGAAATGCATGGATTCCACATTGCTAAACATTTCTCTTTTTTTTCTCAGGGGTAATTCTGTCCTGAAATTACTTTGAATTACTTGATTAGATTGCTCCACTGCTTGACCTCTGAGATAAATGGATCATATGGCCACTTTGTTTTCATGATAAATACTTAAGGTTCTATGATTGGATCTTTATTGCAGTGATTAATATGTTATTGGTTTGTTATATAGCTCGCAACAATAAGTTTAACCCAATACAATATGTAATGTCTTAGCCATGCAGGAAAACTTATAACATGCAAAGCTTCTTTGAGCTTTAACTTTGAGAGATTTTTAGCTTCATTTTTATACATGAATTAATGACCAATTTAGTAGAACTCCCATTGAAAATCTTGAGATGTGCTGGAATAAATACTGTAGTGCAAGATCCAGTCAGATATTAAGAGTGCTCACATTTTCATTACAAGATCTCTGCCAAAAATGAATGCAAATCTTGATGGAAATAAACATTGTGATATAATTGCAGGTAATTGCATAACAATGGCATGATAAATACTGTACACATTGTAATCAAAGCTGAAGATAATCCTAAAAATTGTTACTGTAAAACTCTCTGACCCACTCTGTAAGGTCTTTTCCATAACCCAAGGACTGTCAATGGGGTTAAGGTTAGTTGCTGAGTTGTTGTTGGCTTTAGTGTGTGAATGTGAGAGTGTGTGGGCTTTTCCCACCAGGGCAGAGCCCACAGGGCAGGAGAGCAAGCAGCCTCTGTGATGGCCTCTGGGACAGGCTATGGGATTCCCTCTGGACTGAACTATAGGACAACTCCTAGAACAGGCTTAGGAACAGACTCGGGGAACTAAGACTCCATGTCACTTGAGGCTGAGGGTTCTGCAGTATTTCAGAGTGACAGCTTAATGGCACTTGATAATGTAGACACTTGATGGTGTGGTCTAAGTAGCAACAGACTCTGAAGTTGGCTCTGAAAACTCATGAGCCGGAATGAACTTTTGAGTCAAACATTAGAATGGACTCAGGAACAGACCCTGGGATGGAGGCTTTCTTGGGAGTAGAGTGTAGGCTGGAAAACATTTTGTGAAGAAACCTCAGGCTTGTGGCCATCTTGGACAAAAATTCTGAGTTGGCAGCCATTCTGGACCAAGACTCTGGACTGTTAGTCATCTTCAGAAGAAAATCTATTCTGGCCTCCATCTCGAACAAATTTTCTGGACCTGAAACCATCCTGGACAGTGTCTGGACTGGTGGCCATCTTCAGAAAATCCTGTAGGTTGTCGGTCATTCATGGAATATCTGGACCAGCAGCCAGCAACACAAACTGTTCTAGATCCAATACTGAACTATAGTAGCACAGACTCCATGCCTCTGAAGTAAAGAGACTTCAGTTCCTTAATTTCATCCACAAGCAAGAGGTAACTGAGACATTTGTTGAATATTAAATTTAGCTCAGTGTAACAGAATTTTAGTAGTTTTAATGTCCAAAAGATCTGAGTAAAACCTTCAACCCTCATTCCCTGAGTCTGAAGGTGTGCCCTGCGCTTTTTCTTGGAGAGGAAGAACCCTAATGCCCATGTCCACAAAAAAGGAAGAGAGAAAAAAACCTCCCAGAGGATCTGTGTTGCTGTTTGGATGTCACAATAGGGATACAAGGCAGGAGATACAAGTGCAGCATTTATGTATATATAAAAAGTAAGATAATCTACAAAACAAGTCAAATGACAAATAGAAGTCATGAAAAATAAAGACAATCAGGGGTACACAGTGCTTAATTTGTAAATTAATAATTTCCAGAACAAAACCAGGAAATAAGTTACCGTGATCGACGTCCACCACACAATTTCAGTTTTCCTGGAACATGATGTCATCAAATGGTGATAGGGCAACATCACTATTTATGAAACATCACTATTTACTTTACTAACACCACTGACATTCAGTTCACTTCCAAGTGGAAAAAAAAAAAATGAAATGACTCACTCTGTCTTCAAGAGGAGCCCACAGTTACCTCTTCCATCAAGTTTTCTGGCTGACTTGACACACTTTGCTTCTGTCTCCCGCTATCCTGATCCAGACACGTAGTTCCATCTTCTCGAGATATCTTTTGATCAGATTTCCTTGTGGTTTAAAAAAAAATTAAATATGCTTGACTACCTCTTTCCCATTTTGAAAATACAAATTATTAAGGTAGGCCTCTATGCCATTATTTATTTCCACGTGAAACAATCACCAACCAATGAGAGTGATTGTAAACTTAAGAAAGATGATTGGTTGAAAATATTGTTGAGGGCCAATAGTTAAACACGACTTTTGCTTTAACTTAGGCATGGTGACTACTGTCCACACAGCCTTCACTCGCACGCACGCACGCATGCACGCACGCACGCACGCACGCACGCACGCACACACTTTTCTTGAATCGTTTGGGTTAGGAAGAAGACCAAAAAAAGCCAACTTTTAATTTTGTCACTTGCTAACTCATTCAATCATTCATTTTCTTTCGTCGTAATCCCTTATTTATCAGGTGTCAGAATGAACTGCCAACTATTCCAGCATATGTTTTACGCAGCGTATGGCCTTCCAGCTGCAACCCATTACTAGGAAACACCCATACCATCTCGCATTCACACACAAGCACTACGGCCAATTTCTTTCCAATTCACCTACACCGCATGCCTTTGGACTGTGGGGGAAACCAGAGCACCTGGGGGAAACCCACACTAACACGGTGAGAACATGCAAATTTCACACAGAACTGCCAACTGGCCCAGCCGGAACTAACCACTAACTGAGCCACCGTGCCACCCACTTGCAAACTGATAAAACAACTGAAAATAATGTGCCCACAGCAATCTCAGCTCTGTAACTTCCCCATCAAGACTCTATCTCTTTTATGACTGTACAGTCACTGCAAAGATACAGGTGTTAGTCAATTGCCAATTGACCTACTAATAAACTGCCATTCTCCCGATCCATTCTCTACTCTTAACAGGCATTCGACCATGACCCTCTTGCAACACACCCCCACAGCTTGACTTAGGATGGGCAGTTGTCAGTTGTTTTCAATTTTTTCCATAAGCAATGATTAATTGAGACATCTGTTGAATATCAGAATGAGCCGAACCAGCCAGGATTTCAACTGACCCACTAGAGAATGGCTCGCTTGAGGTCATCGGAGACCAGGAGGTTCTGGACTGGAAGTCACACGGCCTCACTATCTTCTCATACAGACCCAGGAACGCCTCTGGATTGTCCTGTGGGCTCATCTTTTGTAACCACTGAGCCACCATGCCACCCACTTGCAAACTAATAAAAACAAACAAATGAAAATAAAGTACGGCACGGCAGCCTTAGCTCTGTAACTTCCTTATCATACTCTCTCTTCCGGCATATTTTCTATGACGTCTCTCATGCACAATCACTGCAAAGATACAGGTATTAGTCATTTGCCATGCATTTGCCATGCTGATGCTAATAAGAATGTTAAAATATAATAAAAATAATACAGTAATAACAAAACCTGCTGTCATAGTTGCTGGAACTTTGTTTATTAGTACGTGTATGATTTATCACCCCAATAGCCCTGAATTACTATGTGATTATTGAATGCTAATTATGGTGAATTTCTCATAGAATTAAATTATAAATTGTTCATAATGAATAAATGCAATTTTTTTTACTTTTTAAAAATCATGTGACATTTTTTGTATTACATACTCTTCAGTTACATTTATTTTAGTGTAACATCAATTTGAATGTCTCTTTAATACACACACACACGCACACACGCACGCACACACTCACACACACACACACACACACACACACACACC
>CAIGQW010055671.1:9618095-9687860 GCA_903798125.1 Danio choprae | reverse complement strand
ACACACACACACACACACACACATTTGTTTTTGTGAAAAGTGGGTACATTACATAGGTTTCCATTCATTTTATACTGTCCAAACCGTATATTGTATTGGCCTAACCCCACCCTACCCCTAAACCCAACCATCACAGGAGACTGTGTACAGCTTTACTTTCTGAAATAAACTCATTCTGTGTGATTTATAAGCTTTTTGAGAAATGAGGACATCAGCAATGTCCTCATATTTCACCTCCTTTTTGTAATACCTGTGTCATACCTATGTCATTATACAGATTTGTGTCCTGACATGTCACAAAAACATGTATACATACACACACACACACACACACACACACACACACACACACACACACACACACTCCAACAAGATAACTTATAACACCCAAAGATTAGCACACTTAACGTTATATGTTATAGAAAAATGTTAAATACAAATAAAAATAAACGAAAAATCAAGAGAAACAAAAAAAAAAAAAACTTAGTTGAAATTTTGTAGGTTATATGTTTGTTTGCGATATTTAGCTTGAATTTAATTGTATTATCTTTCAATTTCTAAATATGTTCAGTGACAAAAAATTTAATTTTAATAAATATCTGTATAGTTTTGTTTAAATGCACCTAAATACATTGCCTATATTCACAGAGAAATGGATAAAAATATTCATTTTCAAAATGGGGTGTACTCAATTATGCTGAGCACTGTATATATGAATATAGAGACATTTTAAGAGGTAAAAATACAAATGAAATTTTAACTGCCAAAACTTTAAATATATTTTTCCTTTAAGTTAGTTACTTTGACATCATATACATCAGTAGCAAAATACGTATGTTCTTACTTTTAAGCATTGAAAGAAGGATAATATTTTATTTTGATAAGTCCTGAAAGGGTACAAATTTGAACTTTTAGGGAAAGTGGTGTGCAGTACATCAAAGCATAAACATAAAACATCCTATAACAAAACTCGGAGCGAACAGCATGATGCTGAAGATACAGTGGAGAAATTTAAATAAAGTGGAGAAATACAAACATAAATTTTATTTATATGTTTATTATTTTTTATAATATATACATCAGATTTAAACAATCAATAATACATATAATTTTTCCTTGTTAATTTTTTTTCTTGTTATCATCAATGTGCCAAATGTAGAAGGCAGAATGCCCTCGAATAACTTAAAAAAAACTATAAATCTCACCAGTGACGCCACAACACATAACAACAATATAAAACATCAATTAATCTCTGTTTTACGGTTCTTTTATTAAAGTGCATAAGGGCAGAAACCAGATTATTGTATTTTATTTTCAAGCATGTACTATAATGGCCATAATGAATCAGTATTTATGTTTTCATTTAAACACTTACTGTGTACCATCATTTCTAGTTTCTATAAAACATACATCTTCTTTTTTTTTTCAATTAAAGCAGCAGCTTTGATTAAAAATTTACAAAGAAAACAACAGACTGTTCCAATGAAAATATTCTACAAAATTCAGACTTTTAAGAAAAGGCAGAGGTACTATTTGCTACACATCAGTGTGGTGCACTACAAATTACATGATACCACCAAATGATGTATTAAACTCAGAAAAACTGCATTAGTACTGAAGGCTCTCAAAGACAAATAAAGTTTATCCTCCGTCCAAACACATTATGATCTCTGGTGCTAAAACCAGTCCAGCACAGCATCTTCAAGAACTACCCATAGAGCTCTCTCCTTCTCAGATTTCACTAATGTGTATTTATAATCTCAACAGGGTGATGAGGACATATGATCATAATCAGGACACTTGAGAAGGGCAGGGAAGTTTGAATTCATTTGGAGGGATGCTTCACTGGAGATGTCTGAAGGGCTGCGTCCACGAGTCCAGGCATCTGGATGCAGGAACTGACCAGAATAGTCAGAGCAGTTGCTGAGACGTGGACGGTAGAAACCTGGGTGGGGCCTGTACATCTCCTCTGCAGTGTAGCGCTTCATAAACAGGTAGACAGACATAACACCTGCTGCCTGGTGGTGACACAAAAATAAACAAAAAACGATTGAACAATAATATATTTAATAACTAAAGCTGATGTAATGCTACATTACTTTCAGGTGCATAAAAATACTGGGTCTAAATAAAAAAAATTGATTTTTTTTGGTTCTTTTACCCATTGAAAAACCGGTAACACTTTACTTGAAGGGGGTGTTCATGAGACTGTCATGAAACTTGTCATAAATCTGTCATGAACATAAATGTCATGTGCCCATTAGGGATACAACAATTCTCATGGTTTGATTTGGTTTTCGGTTTTAGGTCTTGGTTTCGGTATGGTTCGGTATATGATATGTTCATACTATACAAAGTAAATACAATATAGAGAAGTGTCATGAGGGGGGCGTAGCAGAGAGCCATTGGAACAGAGTGAGGCTGGTGATGCGAGCGCTGATGAGCATCACCTGTGTGCATCACCTGTCTCGAATCCCACAGAGGAGCTGAGCTATAAAAGGAGGAGTGATGACAGAGGAAAGTGAGAGAGGACCAGGCCTGGACACTTTATGTTTGTTTTGCTTTCAGTTTGGCAGCAGTCACCGCATGAAGCTGCTGCCCATTTGATTTATGTTAATTTTCATTATTAAAATTATTTTAAGTTTGTCGCTTTCCGGCCTCCTTCTTCCCGATGACCAGGGAGCCATCGACTGTATTACACACAGATAATACTAAAATAAACAGTGCTTTTCAGATTTTTCCATGTTTCCATGTTACATAAACTGAAAAATATAATCAAAAATAACATTGCATACTTGTATATAATCTTTACTGTTTATACTTTAAGATGCAGCACAGATGCATCACAATGACAACAGACAACAGTTTCTCCAATGTTTACATTCTGAGGCATAACCGGTTAAATACTCGTCAAGTCGGAGAGATGGACATAATTATTGGTCATAATGAAATCTTACTGTTGAGAAAAGCTCGTAATGAAGTCGTAACTTTCATTTAGCTGTTTAGATGAGGCACTTCATTCCTCCCATGCGCGTTCATGCTTTGACGTGGCTAACGTTTATTTTAATGGGAAGCCGTCACCTAGTTTACTGCTCACTGATGGGACATTTACTCGCAGGGGGTTATGTTTCAGTGCATGGACATGCATTCTAACATGCACAGAGCCAATTCGGAGAGTAATTGAAGGAATAGGGAAATGCAAAATACAATTTTTAAATTTTAATGCAAAACCAAAAAACGCAATATCCATTTGCATATTGAACTGTGGAGGTCATACCAAATGGTTCAATATTATACAGAATATTGTGGCATCTCTAGTGGCCATTATAATTTTGGCATGAATTTTAAAACATTCAGTTCTGACAGTTCTGTTGTGAAACTATGCGGGCACAGGCTGATAGGTCATGCTGTTTTACACTAGGAATATGCACCACATTTTCTGAGACCCTCCTCCAACCCAGCTCCACATGTGTTTAGATTTGTTATGGGATACATCTATATTATGTTTGCAGCAGCAGTGTGTTACAGTATATTCTCAGACTACATGTCTGTGAATATACTGACAATACCAAGTCACTATGACCAATTTAGCTTATTCAATTCACCTATACCGCATGTCTTTGGACTGTGGGGAAAACCGGAGCACTCGGAGGAAACCCACGTGAGGAAACCCACGTTCCTCCGGGTGCTCCGGTTTCCCCCACAAGTTCAAAGACATGCGGTATAGATGGATTGGGTAGGCTAAATTGTCCGTAGTGTATGTGTGTGAATGAGTGTGTGTGGATGTTTCTCAGTGATGGGTTGCAGCTGGAAGGGCATCCGTTGGAATATATATGCGTGTATGTATTTCATAACAACCTTCAGGGAAAGTTAACATTGTAATAAATATGTACATGGCAATGTTGATGTTTGGTGTGATCCTTGTGCACATACATGGGCCGGAGTCACAGGACAATGTAGAAGTAAGATGGTTCAAATTCAAAGCAAGGGTTCTGACCACAAATCCAAGAGTGCATGCTTGTTGTACACAATGTTGCACCCAACCTGTTCTGGAGGCATCTGTCATTACAATAATATGTCTGGACACTTGTTCTAAGGGCACTCCTGCCAATAGAAAGGGAATGAATGTACAGTGACACAAGGGAGTGTTGGTCAGTCAGTGTGAGCCATGGTGACCATCTTGGGTCTCAACTGTGCAGCAAGTGCTAAAGCAGTGTATAAAGCAATCCGAGTGGTTTGTCCTTGGTTGCAGCCATCAGCCCCAGGAGCCTCTGAAAATGTTTAATTGGAACTGCTGTTTTCCATCTGCTTCAAGGGTTGTCATGTTGAGAGTTTAGAGATGCTCACATGCAGTACCTTGGCTATAACAAGTGTTTGTTGAGTTACTTTTGCCTTTCTAAGGGCTGGCCATTTACCTTTTGCATCAAGGTATTTGTTTGTCCACAGAAATGTTACTTACTTGATATTTTACTTTTTTAAACTAGTAGTCAGACATAACATTGTGAGTCCAGCTGTCTGGCACCAATAATCATGACAGATGAAATCTAGTCACATGACACATTGTCAATCAAGTCAAAATCAAGTCAATAATCTCTGCTCCTCATTCTTTTGTTTGGTCTACAGAATAGTGTTTAAACATATCGAAATTAAACCCAGCTTTTCAATTACAAGCTTTCTCCTTCCTTTTCACTTTGCTCTTCTTCTGCAGATTGGGACTTGACCATCTTGGGACTTAACCACCCTTTCTATCATTGTATGATATTGTGTTAAATAAAAGTTCAGCCCTTTGTCAAAGATCCTGACAATTTGGGATTACTTTTTAAATAATGCATAAGTGGGATTTAGTGAATGAGACCAAGTGTTGATATACACAAATTTGCAAAGATAAGTGCAAATGTTACCTCAGTAAGCAGGAAGGAGACTGCAGCAAAAGCAAAAGACCATCCATATTTATAACTGAAATAAGCTTCATTTGTTTTGGTTCTGTTCAGCATCTCATCATTAATGCTGGATATATACAAAACCAGACCAACCACGAGGGACAGACCTGAAGTCAGAAGATCAGAAATACAATGAAATTTAGCCAAAGAAAACAAGCGAGAGAGTTGCAATGGCACATACATACATTCACAGAATGTTTTAAAACTGTTACCATTTTAGTTTTTAGCATTTACTTACTATAGTAAATGAATTAATTATGCTGCAATTCTTGTACTCTGCAAGATACTATAAATAACATTTTTGTTCACCTAAATAACCAATTCATTCTTACTGCTTGTATATACTTAAGGGTGTGAGCTCTTTATTTCTCACCTTTTACTGCTTCAAACTAACACCCACCTGACAAGATAAAGAAAATTCCAGAGATGAAGGCCAGAATAGTGCGTTGAGGGCGAATATGTCCAATATTACTCAGCACAAATCCAATGAACATGAAGAATAGACTGACCAATGGGAAAGGAGTAGCGGAACGGATCATTTCTAAAAACAAATAAAAACAAATCATTTATTTTGATGAATTTTTGATTATTTGACAACCTCTTCAATATGTGTAATTTCACATAGTAACAAATTAAAAACTGCTGGTTTACCACGGTTTTCTCTTGCAAAATTTAATTGAACTATCTTTTTTGGAGAGACACAAAAGAGTAGGTAGTCTAATAATTTAATTTGGTGGCATTATATTTTATATATATTTATTTAATTTATTTTATTTATTTATATTCTGTGTGGAGTTTGCATGTTCTCCCCACGTTCATGTGGGTTTCCTCCGGATGCTCCAGTTTCCCCCACAAGTCCAAAGACATCTGCTATAGGTGAATTGGGTAAGCTAAATTGTCCGTAGTGTATGTGTGTGAATGAGAGTGTATGGATGATTCACAGTGATGGGTTGCAGCTGGAAGGGCATCCGCAGTGTAAAATATATGCTGGATAAGTTGGCAGTTCATTCCGCTGTGGCGACCCCAGATTAATAAAGGGACTAAGCCAAAAAGAAAATGAATGAATGAATGTTTGAAGTTTTTAGTACACATACATTTAATAATACCATATTATTATTTTATTGGCTCCACTCAAAACAGTGTACATGTAAAATGTTTACAAAACTATTGGCTAGCAACAAGACACGCTGCAATGGTGCTGTATAACAACATATTAATAGAAAGACGTAAGATGGCGCCAATTGTGTTTGGTCTGAGGAAAAATAAGCATGTCTCCTGACAAAATGATGATGACAGCATTTATATATTTATATATATTTTCCCATTTCTTCACTAGACATATGTACAGTTTGTGGATGTTATATTAAACAGGTTAAGGAAAGCAATAAATTGGCTGTTAGGATTAAGAGGGAATATTAATGTTAGATTTTGTATGTGAAGAGGCTAAGGAAGTAATAAACAGCGCCTTTACAGAAACCTGTAATACATTTTATGTTATAGGAAGTTTCAAAAACCTTTAGGCCATGCTGATGAAATGCCAGCTTCACTGTGTTAACAGGACTATGTGTACAATATGGTGAGCTAATCATAAAACAGGCCCCGTAGATGCTCATGAAACATTAACACCCAGAGGGGATGAACCTCATGTGGCTGACACTTTATACATCAATTGCTATTCCTTTTTTTCCCCTCTACACTGGCAATAAACAAAACAGTGTCCCAAGGACAAAAACAAACAAACGCTGATGACATATAATGCAGACAGACTTTTATTTGCACAGCCACCCTTTTTACGTCACAGGACTGCTGTCTGCCAGTAGAATTGAGTTTGTTATTATGCATGCTTCAGACACTGGTCACACTGGGTCAAAACCCTGATGGAGTGTCGACGTTCCTATGAAAGAGAATTTTCCTTTTTTGTATCTACAGTGAAAAAAGTGTTAGCTAAATTATTTTACTTTATTAACCAGAAATATTTAACATCTCTGAATCAATTTCTAAATTAAACTACAGTCAACAAAAATATTTAAAGTCTATCGGTTAAAAACACGCTACCTTTGATTATTAACAATTTTTGATAGTGTGTTATAATTTTCTGCAGTTTATTTAACTGTGCTCATTTTGGCTCTAGCCATTCTCATTTTAAAAGATCTAGTAATAATGTTTTGGATGTGAAATAAGAATGACTGAGTAGACAATAACATGAAAGTATGAATGCAATCGGATAATGATTCCTGGTACTTTGAGAAACTCAATTGTTTAGAGGCCTCTGACACAGTGACACCAATGCTATCTCACAGCAATTTGTAACTTTATGATTTAGTGGCTAATTAGTATGAATTTGTACGATCTCATTCGTGCAATTTAGTATGATCTGCTTATCCCCCAAGTATGGTCAAAAAACTAATGGTCACATTTTTTACATTGCGTATTAGATATTTATATTTTACATTATACTGAGAGAGAATTAACAGCCTAAATCTATATAAAAGATTTTTTTGCAAGTCCTAAACTGTTTAAACAAACTACCTGCTAATTACTGTACTCCAAAAATGTTTTAAGAATTGTGAAAAAAATACTATAAAGTGAGGATGTTGCCAAATAATGTACACACAGCTGGTAATTAATTATTAAGATAATTAAGATAATTTGTAATATTGCCTATGGAACAGTTGTGTAGTTTTAAGGTTGTCTGTTTGTGAGGTTAATTAATATTGCAAATCAAAAAGATCATATTTAAGTAGAGAACTAAAAGTCTGAAAATCTTGAAGCATGTTTAAACAATATGAAGGTCCTAGTGCAATGCATTTAGTGAAGTAAGAAGTATTCCATTCTTGCCCTAAAAAGAACTAAACATTCACAAAAAGGTGATGGAAACTCTCACTCACTCAGAACGCTGGCTGTAGACTCTGATGTCATCTGAACATTCATGGGCATCACATATTCTATAGTGAAGCAGCGTCCCTTATCATCCCCTAAAAAAGAAATAAAATAAAGAATTCAGTGAGGACAGCAATAAAAATTATATTATCATACTCACGTCATGTTGACATTATACAATTTTCACTATAGTTTTTTTTTTTTTTTTTTACAAAAGAACAGAACACAGAAAACAGTATAAATCGTACAAACGCTTTGACATAAAAATGCTAAAAGTTAAGTACATACATTCTCACATAAATGAAAATGCAAAGTCATATTGTTATTAAATAAGACAAAAATAGAAATGGTGTACTTCTATTATCTATTACAATATTTGCTATATTTTATTTAATACTATAAATAGGACTATCAATGGATTTTTTTTAAAATTACAGTCAGCATGTACGCTCCATTGAGTGGTGTAAAGGTTTGTAGGTCAGAGATTTTGCTTTGTAACAGTTTTAGAAACAAGGTCACTCAATAACCATTTAGACATGTATGGATGTGACCCCAGTGCAAAACGCTGTTATATAATCCATTAAGGACAGAAAATGTTTGTTTGTAAGAATAAAACAAACTAACTTTAAAATGTTAAGCAGAATATTCACTGTTTCTGAAATAACAATACACTATAGTTTAAAGGTTTGGGCGTGGTCAATTATTTAAATGTTTTTAAAATAATAATGGGCCTCACAGTGGCGCAGTGGGTAGCACGTTCGCCTCACAGCAAGAAGTCGCTGGTTCGAGCCTCGGCTGGGTCAGTTGGCGTTTCTGTGTGGAGTTTGCATGTTCTCCCTGTGTTGGCGTGGGTTTCCCCCGGGTGCTCCGGTTTCCCCCACAAGTCCAAAGACATGCGGTACAGGTGAATTGGGTAGACTAAATTGTCCGTAGTGTATGAGTGTGTATGGATGTTTCCCAGAGATGGGTTGCAGCTGGAAGGGCATCCGCTGCGTAAAACATATGCTGGATAAGTTGGCGGTTAATTCCGCTGTGGCGACCCCAGATTAATAAAGGGACTAAGCCGAAATGAAAATGAATGAATGAATGAAAATAATAATTTTATGCTCCCAAGCATATAACTGATGAAAATGAATGAAAGAATGAATGTTTTCTGTTGTAATATTAAATATAGTACCTAATTTACTCCTACTATGCCAAAGCTGTTTAATTAAAAGAAGGTTTAAACAACGTTGTGCCTTTCTAATTGAAAAGGGGAAAAAAAGAGAAAGATACCTGATTTACCAGTTGGTAATACTGTCCCCGAAGCTGGTGACTCTAAAAGATAAAGGAACGGAACAGTTACTAAAGTAACCCTTGTTCCCCGAGGGGGGGAACGGAAATGCTATGTGGAAACTTCCACTATGGGGATTTTGTCAGAAAGCCAATCATCTGAAGAGTAATAAAACAGGCCAATGAAATGCCAATGAGTTTGTCAGCGCGCACAGCTGGCAGCAATCACAATCAGTCTGTGTATAAGATGCCAGCTCTGCCCTGAAACCATACTTTTTCTTGCTGAAGAAGCCGAACTACAGCTGTCAGCTAAGGCGCAATCGATGTGGCGAAGGAACATAGCATTTCCGTTCCCCCCCTCGGGGAACGAGGGTTACTTTAGTAACCGTTCCGTTCCCCAGCGGGAGGGGAACTACAATGCTATGTGGAAACTTCCACTATGGGGAAATGTATGGAAAAACGCCACAGCGACTGAACCTTACCACGTCGTTGGTGAGAGGTTTGCCAAGCATAAGCGTGCGCGCACCATCATCACTATAGACGCAGCCCTCCAACATGTCCCCTGGCCCTTATTCACCTACTTACCTGATAAGGTTTAGTTATATTTTTCAGGGAGTCGTAAAAATGCACCTAGTTAAGCTCTAGGAATTTAAGATACGACAGTACGTTGGGAAAGCCTGCAGTCCCGATAGGGTGGACGCTGAGGAGGCCACCTGCTGCCCAATGGGGAGACCTGGTGGCAATAAGACATATGGACTAACCCAGTAAACGGGGAGTACACATACGAAGATGGTTAGCAAGGAGGGAAGACACGGGCCCGCCCAGAGGAGGGAACTATACTGTGGGGATCACACATAGCGGGCACCTATACCCAAAACGCGGGCTGACCAAGTGGGCATGCCAACAACGTAATGGGCCAGGCACCTGACTCCTCTGCTGAGTCAGATGCTGGGGGCCTCGGAGGAACTCTTTAGGGTTCGCCAAATGGGGAACTGAACTGATCAGAGTAAAAAATGTGCACGTATCTCTGTGTTAGAGAGAACCCTCATTCACCGGGGTTAGCCAGCACACGTGGGGAAATGGGCTCCACTCGGAGATTATAAAATCTCGCAAATGTATTAGGTGTCGCCCAGCCCACAGCTCTACAGATAACTGTCAGAGAGGCGGCGCGTGCTAGCGCCCAAGAAGAAGCGATGCTCCTAGTGGAGTGCGCTCTCACTCCTGGGGGACACAGCTCGCCCTGGCTTGAATAAGCGAAGGAGATGGCATCAACTATCCAGTGGACCAACCTCTGCTTGGATACGGCACTTCCCTTCTGCCGACCATCGTAACAGACAAAGAGCTGCTCAGAGGATCTAAAGCTCTTAGTGTGGTCCACATAAATACGCAGAGCGCGGACAGGGCACAGCAGTGAAAGAACTGGGTCTGCCTTCTCCGAAGGCAGCGCTTGCAGGTTCACCCCCTGGTCTTTAAATGGTGTGGTAGGAACCTTAGGCACATATCCAGGCCGGGGTCTCAGGATAACGTTAGAGAAGTCCGGCCCGAATTCCAAGCACGAATCACTGACCGAAAATGCCTCCAGGTCCCCGACCTTCTTGATCGATGCCAACGCGACCAGCAGAGCTGTCTTCGAGGACAGAAATCTCAAGGATACTGAGTCGAACGGTTCGATCGGAGCTCCACGTAGGCTCGTAAGCACTATGGAGAGATCCCAAGAGGGCATGAGAGGGGGGCGGGGTGGATTTAATCGCCTCGCACCTCTAAGGAACCGGGTGACGAGGTTATGCCTTCCCACGGCGCCGTCATCCACCGCGTCATGATGAGCTGAGATGGCGGCGACATAAACCTTCAGTGTCGAGGGCAACAGTTTCTGCTCCAATCTATTCTGAAGGAAAGAAAGCACAACACTGATCTGACAAGTTTAGGGGTCTTCTCGGAGAGTTGACCCCCTAGGCTCACTGGGGGAAACGCATATTTGCGCATGCCCCGAGGCCAGCTGTGAGCCAGTGCATCCGTGCCGAGGGAAGCCTCGGACATGGAATAAAACTACTGGCAGTGGGTGCTCTCGGAGGAAGCAAACAGGTCGACTTGGGCTTCTCCGAAGCGTGCCCATATCAGCTGGACAGACTCGGGGTGGAGCCTCCATTCTCCCTGAAGCGGAAGCTGCCGTGAGAGCGCATCGGCTGCACGGTTGAGCTCGCCGGGAATATGAATGGCACGCATCAATTTCAGCCACGTGTGACTCCAGAGGAGCAGACGGCGAGCGAGCTGAGACATGCGGTGGCAGTGGATACCCCCCATACGGTTGATATACGCTACCGTCACCATACTGTCCGTCCTGACCAGTATGTCTAAAACCGGTAAAAATGGCGCAGAGCGAGATACACTGCCAACAGCTCCAGGCAGTTGATATGCCAATGCATCCGGGATCCTTTCCACGGACCCGCAGCTGCATGCCCGCAACACATGGCCCCCCAGCCCGTGCTGGAGGCATCAGTCGTCACAACGACGTGCCTGGACACTTGTTCTAGAGGCACACCGGCCTGTAGAAACGCAGGGTCCGTCCATGGAGCTGGAAGGCATAGCGATCCTGCGAGCTGGAAGGCATAGCGTCCCAAACTGGCAGTGTTCGGGCTGTCATATCCAGGGGAAAAAAAGGGGAAAAAAGCTCTTTCTTTGATAGTTTGGTGGCTGCTGGCCATGAGGTCAGCAGCCTGGTGTTGAAAAACACAGTTTAATGTTTCGCTCGGCCCTCCACCGAGGAAAGAGCAAGTCCCCTCTTCTCCGAATGGCCCGTCTCAGGGTCGCTTCGCGGTCCGCTTACCGGACTTAATGCGGTGCATGCCTGCGGGGTGCTCGACGCGGCCGCTTAGCCGGTGGATCGGGAAGGGGTGGCGGAGCAGGTCTTGAAGCCACAGGCGGGCGCCCTTCGGCAAGGAGCAGCCGAGGTGGATGGTTCAGCGGGGGGAACAGTTTTACGAGCCCGCCGATAGATTACCTCACCCATGGCACTTGACTGCTCTTTCACCGCCGTGAATTTCTGGGTGAACTGACCAAAGGTGTCTCCAAACAGGCCAGCCTGGGAGATGGGTGTGTTAAGAAAGCGGACTTTGTCAACATCACGCATAGTTCAACCAGAGGTGGCGCTCCTGGACGACTAATGTGGCCATCATCTTTCCCAGGGCACACGCAGCTGACTTGGTGGTACGCAGAGCATAGTTGGTTGCGGTGCGAAGCTCATGCATTAAGCCTGGGTCATGACCACCTTCGTGCAGCTAAGCTTGGTAGCGCTGGTACGTGGCCATTGCGTGCAGGGCAGAAGCAGCCTGGCCCGCAGCAGTGTAGGCTCTGGCCCCGAGGGACGCAGATAACCTACACGCTTTGGACGGAAGACGAGGCTGACCACGCCAGGAATAGGCACCACGCGGGCAAAGATTGACCGCAATGGCACGCTCAACCTGGGGAATCACCTCGTACTCCCTGGCTGCTCCACCGTCAAGGGTGGTGAGAGCGGAAGCGCACGCAGATCGGGCAGAGAAAGGTGCCCTCCAAGACCGCGTGAGCTCACTGTGCACTTCCGGGAAGAAGGGGACGGGAGGATTAGAAGGCTTGGCCTTCTTCTTAGCCTCCATGTAACACCCATCTAGTTGGTCCGGCCGTGGGGCTGGGGGATAAACCATCTCCAGACCCACCGCCGAAGCAGCCCGGGAAAGCACGGCCAACATATCCGCTTCTAGATCCGGCGCCACGCCAACCACCCCGGAGGGAGGGAGGGGGGCCGGATCCTCATCGCGATAGCGATAGCCCACCCTCCGGAGAAACCAGAAAAATGCCCAGGGACGGGAGAATGAACCCAGCTCGACCGCCGCTGCTCGCGTTGTCACTCGCTCTGGGACCGGGAGAAAAAGCCTGCAGTAAGTCGGCAGCTTTCTCTTTCTCTCTCTCTCGATCGAAGTCAGAGGAACCAGCAATGACTCCTTCAGTGCGTGTAAGGCTTCTGAAAGTGAAAAGGTATGGTTTCAGGGCAGAGCTGGCATCTTATACACAGACTGATTGTGATTGCTGCCAGCTGTGCGTGCTGACACTGCCAACTCATTGGCATTTCATTGGCGCGTTTTATTACTCTTCAGATGATTGGCTTTCTGACGAAATCCCCATAGTGAAAGTTTCCACATAGCATTGTAGTTCCCCTCCCGCTGGGGAACTGAAATCACTTGTTGATTGTATATGTACAAAGTATCATTAAATAAATGAACAATTTCAGCATGATATTTGTGAAGGTCACAGCAGGGTGCAGTAGAAAGAGGTAAAGGATCTGCAATGGAAATCTGTACAGTGTCAATAAAAGTCAAAATATATCATTATAACACCCTTTATCTCCTACAATGTTTGCAAAGCATGCTTTACAACAAATTTAATATAGAATGTTTAATATAGAACAACAGTGACACCGTGGCGCAGTGGGTAGCACAATCGCCTCACAGCAAGAAGGTCGCTGGTTTGAGCCTCGGCTGGGTCAGTTGGCATTTCTGTGTGGAGTTTGCATGTTCTCCCCGTGTTGGCGTGGGTTTCCTCCGGGAAAAAAACAAAGACATGTGCTAGAGGTAAATTGGGTAAGCTAAATTGGCCATAGTGTATGAGTGTGTATGGATGTTTCCCAATGATGGGTTGCGACTCGAAGGGCATCCGCTGCGTAAAACATATGCTGGATAAGTTGGCGGTTCATTCTGCTGTGGCAACCCCAGATCAATAAAGGGACTAAGCTGAAAAGAAAATGAATGAATGTGCTCAGCATATATGAGTACACCCCATTTTGAAAATGAATATTTTTATCCATTTCTCAGTGCATAAGTGTAATATATTTTGGTGCATTTGAACAAAACAGATATATTATTCATTCATTCATTTTCATTTCGGCTTAGTCCCTTTATTAATCTGGGGTCGCCACAGCGGAATGAACTGCCAACTTATCCAGCATATGTTTTACGCAGCGGATGCGCTTCCAGCTGCAACCCATCACTGGGAAACATCCACACACACTCATTCACACACATACACTACGGACAATTTAGCTTACCCAATTCACCTATACCGCATGTCTTTGGAATTGTGGGGGAAACCGGAGCACCTGGAGGAAACCCACGCCAACACGGGGAGAACATGCAAACTCCACACAGAAATGCCAACTGATCCAGCCGAGGCTCGAACCAGCGACCTTCTTGCTCTGAGGCGATCGTGCTACTCACTGCGCCACCGTGAGGCCCCGAAAGACAATACATTTAAATGTAAAAAAAATTAATTACAAACTACAACATTTCAACAAAATTGTATATATTTTTGTTTTTCTTGATTTTTGCTATTTTTGAAATTTGTATTTAATATTTTTCCCTAATATATAAATTTGGGCTACTAATTTTTGAACCATTATTGTAAGTTATTTTGTTAGATTAGCTCCAGATTTGGCTTCAGTACTGACTAAACTAATGTATATGCACAAATAAAATATTGTGCTCCAATAATATTGTTATCCTATAGAAAATATAAATTTAAATGAGAGATTTGTGGGGGGTGTATTCATATATGCTAAGCCCTGTATGTACTAAAATAACTGGCACTCAATCATGTGCATTCTGCCAGTGGCCTCCTAATAGTTTTTTACACAGGCTAAGCTTTGCGTAAAAACAAACATTGGTTCTTGCATGTTAAGTACACACCACTTTACATGTTCCACATATAATGTTAAGAAGATGAATAAAATTGTAAGGAGTACAAAAAACAGTTTTTTTCAGTAACACTTTACAATACAGGACACAGTTATTGCTAGTTATTGTATTAACTAACATGAACAAACAATGCATTTATTAAAGATTTTACTCATGTCTGTTAACATTAGTTTATGAAAATAAAGTTGCTCATTGTTAGTTTATGCTAAAGTGTCTATTAACTAATGTTAACAAGCACAGCGTTGGATTTTAATTATGCATTAGTAAATCTTAAACTATGATTAATAAATGCTGTCCAAGCATTGTTCATTGTTTGTTCATGGTAGTAAATATATTAGCAAACACTGATAGTAAGTGTCCTATATTATAAAGTGTGGATGTTTTTTTTCTTAGTAAAAGCATAAGTAGTCAGTAGAAACTGTAATTGAGTAAAGCACAAATCCCTAAAAATAAATACTGTAATCAAGTAAAATTTGTTTTATATTTATTTTACTGTATATTAGTGTTTTAAACCCCATGTGTATTGAACTGAACGGAATCATGAGTGAACTAAATAGAACAAAGAATTCTGTGTAACTGAATATGTCTTATAAAACGTCATTTTCAATGAATGCCTGTTTTCACATTAAACCGTCTTTGAAACAATTTGCATTGTATAAAGTGCTATATGGATTGACTTGACAAATTAGGAAGTTTCTTTACAGCCTTTTACTCCTACAAACAGTGGTCAGAATGAGGGGGGATGCGGGGCATCCTCCTTATGGAAAAAATGACAAAAAGCATGCCCTTTGTAAAACCACCATCCCCCTTACCATCCCCTTTAGATTAACAACAGTGTGTGTAATGTAAAACTTATCATGCAAATTAAATATTAAAATTCTCTATTTATGGTAATTTATGATTTATAAACAACGACGATTGACCAATCAGAACTCAGTATTGTAATAAGGCACCACCCACAAGCACAATACAGTTCATTGCGTCATTTCGCGCGATTTTCAAAATCTCTAAGAGAGCAGTTCAGACGCAACTTTTTCCATTCTTTGAAAAGAAGAGAACAGAAGGTATTATATTTAGTTGTTTGATATTATGTATAACTTCACTTCAGAACAGTTTAGGCAGCTTGATGCGACTGTAACTTAAGCTGTTCTATATTCACTGTAAAACACTTGCTAACATTTACTTTAGCGAAGTTTCGCCGTTAATATATAATTTACAGCAGATTCTAGGTTCCCTGTTTCTAAAATGAACCGTTATTATTATCCCTAAAATCAGAACGCAAATGATGCATTTTTAGAATCACTATTGTCCAAATGTTGCTCCGTTTTCTCGAAAATGCTTCCAAACAGCTCAGCCGATGTACATCTTCATACCATGTTTTGGTTATGAATGAATCTTGAGCTTTGATATGAGACAATGACTCAGTCGTCCATTCAGAACAACTCTTAAATGAATCATTCAGTGACAAAGACAGAGATTTGATTTCACCTACTGGCGGTTATAGTTTCAAATCTCATGACATTTTTATTATTAATTTTATTGCATTCATATAACTTCCTACACCTTGTTAAACAGTCAATTTATAAATAAACAGTCAATTTATGTAAATGCTAACTTTGTTTTTTCCTTTGCCGTCTTTGTTGTGTCAAGAGGAATTTTGTTGATTTAATCTGATTGTAAGATATTCTTCCTGATATTACTTCAGTTTATACAAAAAAAAAGCTAATGTAGTTAAGCCACATAAAGTAAACAAAGTGTTATAAATAAAAAGGTAAATTTATATTTAGTCAATCAGCTGGTAGTCAAAGACTTACATTGTTAATTAATTAATTGTCCCTTTTAATTTCATGATTTTCTTAAAAACGACATGCTTAAGATTGTTACTGGTTGATGGTTATTTAAAAAAAATATTTTCTCAAATAACCTTTTTTAATATTTTAATAAAACAACCTTTTACTTTTTCCAGCAACAATATGTTGAACATACTCCAAAAGTAACATATAAAGGCATCCTTTAATTTTTGTACTCAAATTTCTAAATCAAAGTTAATTTCCTTGAAGAAATCTTACAAACATTACACAAACTCATGTATAAAAAAGACTAGTAGTGTCAACTTATTATTATATGTTTCACTTGATCTCATGTTATATTATCATCACAAACCCTAATATGTGGCAGTGTCACAGATGTTCTCGCACACCCTCGCTCACCTGAAAGAAAACAGACCCTCCATAGCCCTGAATGGAGAGACATACGGATTTCAGTGCTCTGATTGAGAGGCAGGATGACCCCCTCTTCCAGATAAAGCCAGTAGTCGGTACTGACGGCAATACCCAGCAGCCCCAGACTGCACACAGCAAACACACTGCTGAGGAGCGTCAGCAATTTCCTGCCACACAAACCCATTTTACATCAGCAGAGGGTGTCAGCAGCAGGAAAACAGAAGCTGTAGTGAGAGAGAGAGAGAGAGAGAGAGAGAGAGAGAGAGAGAGAGAGAGAGAGAGTTATTAGGGTTATTATTATTGTTTTTTATTACTGTTTTGTTCTAAAATGTTGATTGTTAAATGTACAGTTTATTCTGATCTATTACTTTTTTACTTATTGATATATATATATATGAATAATATGATATATTGAATAATATATGACATATTGAATAATATGACATATTGAATAATAATGATATATTTAATAATGTAATATATATTATTTATATTTTTATTTAATTATTATATGTATATATCTTTTTTATTATTATTTTTTAAACTTTTGTTATTACTACTATTTACTGTGTTTATTGTTTTTTTTATTATATGTGTGTTCATTTATTTTTAATGTAAACTTTATAAATGCTTTGGCAATACATTTGTAACATAATAATTTTTTTTAAGAGTCACTTGCATCACACCATGATGTATTTGCTATTTACATGACGGACGGTAATGGTGTCATGACCAGTATTGAAAAACAGGGGAGCGGAGGTTTGGGTGCGGCGACCGTTATTGAAGGTGAATATATAGGTGCATATCACTAACACACACTTTTAAAATAACAAATAAAAACTCTGCACCGCTGACTTTATACCAGCTTTTAGTTGTTTATTTCAGTTGCCTCAAAATAGCAACACACCATCGATGTGCCTTAACACACCTCTTTTTAAGACCAGCATGCCCATGGACACACAAATGGGTGCAAATGCATTTTCTATTTAAACAATGTGGCACAAAACATGAAAATGATAACTGTGAATCTGTGAAATGAATCATAATTTAATATGAACTGAATTGAAAATTCAATAATGAATTTAAAAGTAATGTATTGCACACATTTATTTTAAAAGTATTGGTATAACTGAAATAAAATTAGCTTTACATACATTTTAATGAATTAAGGTGCTTTTTACAGCAGTATTCCCTTTATATTTAAACATTTAAAATATATTTTGTCCATCTAAATTTAAACATTAATGTAATCAAATTAAATTTAATTAAATACAAAACCAAAGCTATTTGCCACTGCTAGATAATTTAGTTATAATTAACTGATCACCGTCTCAATTCCTGTCCTTGTGCACCATCACTAACCAGCTCAACAGATGAGCACTTCATGCATGAACTGTATGCTATTGACAGGGTCCCTAGGATCGGGTGCTCCCTACTTACTGAGCACAGGAATTCTTCACTTCACTGAAGAACTTTCATTCACAGATTTATGCAATGCCACTGCCTGTAGCCTCGTCACACTCAGACAACAGTTACTAAAAAGTGTGACATCTGTATCTCTGCAAATAAATACAATTTAAATTCACATATCGCTCACTAATAGCCATTTGAATGAAACATATATGCTCCCTTCCAACTTTATTATATTTGCAAATCATTACATTTACTTTACATTTAGTCATTTAGCAGATGCTTTTATCAGAAATGACTGGCAAAGCATTAGCGACTCATTATAGGCAATACACACAAGAAGTGCAACTTATGCAAAAGTTCTTAAATTTAGAAGTTCATATTGGATTGGGAATATCATTAGAACAGTGAATGAACAGTTTTTGTACAGTGATTTTGAACTTAGTGATTGTACCATGACCTGGAGCATTTTGGATCATTTGTAGTGGTTTAAGTGTACATGATGGGAGTCATGTACACTCTCATTCGATGACACAGAGGACCAGATGTCCATCGCTGCATCGGAGGGGGGGTTGTCATTTTCCGATGACAAATCGGACCCACTTCCTCCCTCAAGGGTGGTAAGCGAGGCTCCGGATATGAAATCTGATATGATGGCTGTGCAAACCCAGGCTGCTTCGGCGCTGAGGTTGGAGATGGCTTGTCCCCCAGCTCTGCCGCCGGACCGATTAGACGGGTGTTACGTGGAGGATAAGGGGAAACCCTCTAAGCCTCCCGTCCCCTTCCTCCCAGAGGTACACAGTTAGTTCACGCAGCGCTAAGGACACGTTTTTCTGCCTGGTCTGCTTGCGCTCTGCCCTCACCTTCCTTGATGATAGAGCAGCCAGGGGGAATGAGGCAAATCCCCAGGTCGAGCGTGCTAGCGCGGTCTATCTTGCCCATGTGGTGCCCCTTCCTGGTGTGATTGCTACATTGCTGCAGGCCAGGCTGCTTCCGTTTTGCTTGCTATGGCTGGTGCAGGCATTGGCCCAGCAGCTCGAGGAAGGTTCCGACCCAGGCTTAATGCACTAAGCACTGCAACTGACTTTACTCTGAAAACACCAGGTCAGCTGCGAGTGCCCTGGGAAGGACGATGACCACACTAGTGATCCAGGAACGCCACCTCTGGCAGATATGCATGACATTGACAAAATTCACTTTCTTAACACATCCCTATCCCAGGCTGGCCTGTTCGGCGACACTGAGGGTGAGTTCACCTAGGAATTCACCACGGTAAAAAAGTATGACATGCGGGCTCTCAAAACCGCTCTCCCCATCAACTCACCTGCTTTGGCTGCTCCTCGGCGATCACTGCCCCTCACCTCAGGGTGCCACTAAGTCCGGTACGGACCGCGAAGCATCCCTGAGACGGGCCACTCGGAGAAAAAGTGGGGACACCCATATCATTAATTTACAGCCGTATGGCTACCAAATTTTATAAAGAGCAATTTCTCCTTTCTATAGCTGTGACAGCCCGAACACTGCCAGTATGGGAAGCTATGCCATCCAGCAGGATCGGTGCTCTTCACCACAGGCTCCGAAAGTATCAGTGGACGGGCCCCCTTCTCTCACACTCCCAGCCGCCTTGCGGGCACTGATTTTATTTCAGAGGCTCTTGGGGCATATGGCATCCGCAGCCACTGTCACACCGCTCGGGTTGCTCCATATGAGAGCATTGGCTTCACGATCGGGTCCCCAGACGTGCATGGCATGCGGGCACGCACTGGGTGACTGTCACTCTGCTGTGTCGCCATGCCCTCAGCCTCTGGACGGACCCTGAATTTCTACAGGCCTGTGTGTCTCTAGAACAAGTGTCCAGGCATGTCGTCGTTCCGACGGATGCTTCCAGTGCGGGCTTCTCTGGGACAGGCACCATCTGGCACCCGCGGCCAGATCTCTGGAACCTCTGGAGGACTTTGGTGACCTACCGGTTTGGTGGTTAACACTGTCACTCAGGCTAGAGCATCCTTTACGAGGCATGCCTACACCCTGAAGTGGAGTCTATTCGCTGTGTGGTAGACTTCTCTCCGAGAAGGACCCTGGACATGCAAAATCAGTGTGATGCTATCCTCCTTCAGCTGGCTTGAGCTAAGGCTCTCTCATCTGCACTGATCATCTGGATGTGGACGCGGGGATGATGGCGCACTGGGAAAGCATCGCCTCATCATCCAGTTCCCAGAGGCGCGAGATGCTGGATAATTAAATCAATCCTGTCCCACTCTCATACCCGCATGGAGATCTCTCTTAGGCGAGGTTTGCTCGATCCACTCGACTCAGCATCTTTAAGATTTCTGTCCAGGTAGACAGCTTTGCTGGTTGCGTTGGCATTGGTCAAGAGGATCGGGTATCTAGAGGCATTTTCGGTCAGCGAAGTGTGCCAGCAATTCGGGCTGCCCCACTCTCATGTTTTCCTGAAACCCCGGCCCACCTAGGTGCCCGAGGTTCCTACAGTGCTTTCTTTTTTAGACTATGTAGTGAACCTGCAAGCGCTGCCCATGGAAGAGGCAGACCCAGCCCCTTTCTTTGTTGTGTCCCGTTCGCGCTCTGTGCTATGTGACTGCATTAGAGCTTATGACTCTAAGCAGCTCCTTTTCTGTTATGATCGGCAGAAGGAAAATGCCGTATCCATACTGAGGTTGGCCCACCGGATAGTGGATGCCATCTCCCTCGCTTTTCAGTGCCAGACTAAAAGTATCTTACCTCTCTAACAGACATCTGTAGAGCTGTGGGCTGGGTGACACCTAATACATTCGTAAGATTCAATAATCTTTGAGTGGTTGGCTGGATAACACCAGTGAATGAGGAAATTCGGTACGGTGTTGAAACACGCTTGCTGCGCCTTTCTCTCTAACACAGAGATGTGTGCGCTTTTCTTACTCTGCTCACTTGAGTTCGCCATTTGGCGAACCCTACAGAGTTCCTCCGAGGCCCCCAGCACCTGACTCAGCGGAGGTGCCTGGCCCATTACGTTGTTGGGATGCCCGCTTGGTCAGCCTGCGTTCTGGGTATAGGTGCCTGCTATGCGCAATCCCATATGCTTCACTCAGCCACGGTAAAGTTCCCCCCTCACCAGGTGGGCCCGTGTCTTCCCTCCCCGCTAACCATCCGTCATATGTGTACTCCCCCTTCTCAGGGTTAGTCTATATGTCTTCTTGCCACCAGGTCTCCCCATTTGGGCAGCAGGTGGCCTCCACAGCGACCTCCCTATTCGGGACTGGCACGCTTTCCCAAAGTACTGTCATATTTTAAAGCGACGTGGGTTGCGTAATGAGGGTTACGTAGTAACTGTTTCGTTCCCCAGCGGGAGGGGAACTTCAATGCTATGTTCCTTCTCCACAGTGATTGTGCCTTAGCTGACAGCTGTAGTTCAGCTTCTTTAGCTAGGAAAATGTGTTTTTGCGATGTACGGCTGGCATTCTTATACACAAATTGATTGTGATTGCTGCCAGCTGCGTGCGCTGACACCACCAACTCATTGGCATTTCATTGGCCTGTTTTATTTCTCTTCAGATGATTGGCTTTCTGGCTAAATCCCCATAGTGGAAGCATACGTAGCACTCCCCCCCACCTCGGGAAACGAGAGTTATGTAGTAACCATTTCATTTTGTCATATTAAGCTGTAGGTGATGATTTTTCATTCATGCTGAAATGTCCTCCAGGCAATGTGAGATCCATCCAGTTACCATAGGATCATCTGGTTGAAATGCAATGTAGAGCTGTGTGTTGTTGTCATAACAGTGATAAAGAAAAAAACAAACAAACGTGATCAGAAGATGGGTGTCAGTGTTCGTCCGTGTCTTCCTTTGTTTTCGTCATGTGATTTCTTTGTATTGTCTTTCCCGCCACCATCAGTGTCAATCTGTTTCACCTGTGTTCATCCCTTGTGTCTCATTAGCTTAATCATCCCTTCATCTATTTATACCCTTTCATCTGTGTCCTTCGTTGTCCGGTATTTTGGTTCTTTGGTTACTTTGGTTGTCTCATCGTCCTTGTCCCGTCTCTCTGTATCCTGTGTCCTTATCAGTAAGTGTTGTAAAATAAATCCGCTTTGTTATTTCAATTCCATGTACCGTCTCCTCATGTCATCGTCTACCGTCCACCAGATGTTACATAATACCGGACCCAAAAATAGCAGCGTGCATTCCCCCGTTTTTCTTTTTATAGTCTGTTTTCCCATCAGGGTTTTATTTTTCTCCCTTCGTGTTTCCCTGGACCCCACCCACCTTCCTGTTCGTCCTTACCGCCTGCTGGAGCAGGGGGAAAGCAGCCCTGAGGACCATGATCGAGCGACTGCCAACAGCTTTCCGGGCGATGTGCTCTGCACACCTATCATCTTTAGCAGAGCACGATCGCCCGAAGATGGTCCTCAGGGCAACATCGCCGCAAGAATGGAGTGGACACTGGCGAGTAAGGGATTTCCACTCACCGTCTTTCTGGAGGAAGATCTCGTCAGTGCCACTCCAGACCCAGTGACCAGCCAAGCATCACCATCCACCTGCAGGGAGCGCTTGCCAGAGCCCACCGCAGACGGAGAGCCACCCCCAGCCGATGAGCTATCGCCCCCTAGAGCGACGGAGCGGAATCGAGCTGAGATGGAGGAGCTTAAACCCCCGTCTGACCAGGTGTGCGAGCCGGCAACACCACCAAGAGGGGGAGTCCTGGCGGATACCCGCGAGAGCAGCGAGAGTCTCGCCCACCCCCCCTATGCAGATGGACAGTGGCTGGACACTGGGAGGCTACTCATTGGCTTCTGGGGCTTCATTTTTAACCTTCCGCTGTATTTAGGCAGCAATAACCTTCCGCTGTATTTAGGCAGCAATTACCTTCCGCTGTTTTCAGACAGCAACCAACTGTTTCCGCACAGTTTTTTAATCTTCCTTCTGGGAAAAAGCCTCAGCTCCAGGGTAATGAGTAGCTTCCCACGGTCCCCCAGAACTGCAGCCAGTCATCCAGCTCCAGCACTGCTGCAGTCAGCCAGCCCCTCAGCTCACCCTCCAGCTCCGGAAATGGAGCTCACTTGTGGGTGCTACCTGTCTGCTTCGCCCTCTGGAGGGTGTCGCCCAGCGTTAGCTCCTACAACCTCCGAGTTGCGGACTCCACCTCGGCCCTTTGACCCTAGGGCTCCGCGTTGGCTCACTCCTCCCTCGTCTTCGTCGTGGGCCGTCCGCCCACCAGCTCCGCCAGGCTCCCTCGTCCCTCCGGCTCCACCTTGGTCAGTCGTCGCCCTTCATATGCCTCAGGACTCCACTCTTCCGGCTGCACCTCATCACACCGTCCCACCGGCTGCGTTGAGCTCCTCCGCCATCAGCAGCGTCTCCCTCGGTCGGCCCCCTGGAGTCAGCAGCCACTCCTCCTCCATGGTTCCTCCCTTCCTCGACTCCGCCCGGGGCCGTCCTTCTCGCTGTGTCCTGGGTCCTCCTGCTCCAGTTCCCTTCCTGGTTTTCCCTCAGACTCCTCCCTTGTACCCTCCCCTTCTACCCTCCTTCGTCTCGTTGTTTCCTCCGCCTTCAAAAGGGGGGGTACTGTCAGTGTTCGTCCGTGTCTTCCTTTGTTTCGTCATGTGATTTCTTTGTATTGTCTTTCCCGCCACCATCAGTGTCAATCTGTTTCACCTGTGTTCATCCCTTGTGTCTCATTAGCTTTATCATCCCTTCATCTATTTATACCCTTTCGTCTGTGTCCTTCGTTGTCTGGTATTTTGGTTCTTTGGTTACTTTGGTTGTCTCATCGTCCTTGTCCCGTCTCTCTGTATCCTGTGTCCTTATCAGTAAGTGTTGTAAAATAAATCCGCTTTGTTATTTCAATTCCGTGTACCATCTCCTCATGTCATCGTCTACCGTCCACCAGATGTTACAATGGGTCCCAGTGAAGTGGTGTAAATCGAGAAGAGCTTTGGTCACCTCTCCCCTCCAGATCATTTAGGAGAATCCATAGGAGAATCCATATCACAGGCTGCAGACAGGAGAAGAACTCATAATTTACAGCCCGCGTTAGCAATCTGCAGGGCTTCAATTAAATTTGGAATTATCATTCCAAAGCAGCTTTACTAAAGGTGCACATTATTACGAATTATGATTATTATGAAATAATGAAGTGCACACATACCATTGCTATATACATATGCAAATAAGAAGAGTACATTTTGAGTTCATGTCAATTTTAAGTCTTTGTGTAAAGGGATTAAAAGATGTCTGCAGCTTTACTTTACATTAGTAGAGACATTTTGAATGGACCTTTTTTCTATTGCGCATGTGTTGGGTGCATGGTCTCAAACTCAATTCCTGCAGGGCCACAGCTCTGCATAGTTTAGCTCCAACCAGCTTCAGCTTACACCTGCCTAATAGTTTCTAGTCTTGAACACCTTGATTAGTTGGATCAGGTGTGTTCAATTAGAGTTAAGCTACACTACACCTTTCGCCCCATAGACTTTCATTCATACAGTACGCATGTGAATGAGGCAGACCAGAAACGCAAGCTCATGCGACAAGTTTCGCATTTTGCTGTATTGCAAAGTTCAAGCATGGTGAACTCTGACCTGCGAAATCGCATCATGTGATTCCATAGGACCAATAGACGATCAAAACATGACCTCTCTGTACAGAAATGTTAAATATGGAGCAATTACTTGGTTCATCAACATTGTCAATCCCTGCCACTTTTCACACTGCTGTACAACAGAATTCCGCAAGCACAAACCAGTGTGACCGTGGCTCTAGAGCAAAACTGTGCAGTGCAGTGGCCCTCCATGTATTGAGTTTGAGACTTTTATGCTCTAAATGGAGTACACAACTAATTTTCAGCACAGCACAGGACTTTAAATATAAAACATGGAGCATTCATTTTACTTATGAACGAAATAATGCAATGTGAAATCTCACAGATACTGTTAGTCCTGCCTCAAAATAATAGGACAAGTTGACACTGGCAAAGTCATTGCTTAAGTGCAGCTGGCATTATAATTTAAATAAGATACATTAACATCTAGAGCAGTGGTTTTCAATCCTGTTTCTGAGGACCCACAGCTCTGCACATTAAGTATGTATCCTTATTTGACACATCTGCTTTAGATAACTGGCTCATTAAGAGAGTCATAAACTAAACTAAAAGATTATTCTCCCAAAGGGAGATAAGAGAGCTTGCATTAATTACCATTGAGTGGTAACAGTTAAAGTCAGCATGAAACAGAAGTTAATTTTGTCCTTTTTTCCTATATTGTGACAAACAGCTGGTTTTGATGTATCTGAAATGTAAAAAATGTAGAGTGATGCATGAATTCGTCTGTTGTGACCGATTGGATCATTGCACCTCTTGGTGTTGCTAACAAAATGGAGGATGATTTGAATACCCATTTGTACTAAGTTGTAGAGGATTAGTGTTTACCGGTATCATCGTTGGCATGCACCCTCTGGTACAGAATCTTTTTTTAGATGCCCGGTGATGATGAGAACGAAGAGCTAACATTTTCAGATACAATCATATAATATTCATTTGAACCATGAAAGCAGGACAGAAATGAGACTGATAGCACCGCAAAGGCATTCTATGCGAACAGAAGTGAAGAACATATTTTTGAGGGGGTAGGAAAGGTTATGGTATTTGATTAAAGATTATGAGAGCAAAATTCATTTTTACAAAATAATGAAGTGCACAGATACATTGTTTATAACAAGCACTTAGTCTCTTTATTAATCTGGGGTCACCACAGTGGAACGAATCACCAACTTATCCAGCATGTTTTACGCAGCGGATGCCCTTCCAGCCGCAACCCATCACTGGGAAACATCCATACACATTTATCCACACACATACACTACGGACAATTTAGCTTACCCAATTCACCTATACCGCATGTCTTTGGACTTGTGGGGGAAACCGGAGCACCCGGAGGAAACCCACGCCAACACGGGGAAAACATGCAAACTCCACACAGAAATGGCAACTGACCCAGCCAAGGCTTGAACTAGCGACCTTCTTGCTGTCAGGCGATCGTGCTACCCACTGCGCCACCACGTCGCCCCACAAGCACTACTATATACATATAAAATAAAAAGAGTATATTTTGATTACTTGTTGACTTTACATGCATTTAACACATGCATTCATATTTATTGAAGGAAATATGTATTCTTAATATAAGAATGGTGGGCCACACTTTGGGTCAACAGACACAACCCTGTTCTGAGTTTCTGCTGAAACCGAAAATTCGAACCATAGAACAAATGGATATAGCTTCACACTGCTTCCAGGGAGACAACTCAGATTGGTTAAGAACAACTAAATTGGTTCTTATTTTTCTTTCTCCAGTAAAATCTTAGCAGGACAACCTAAAAATTTCTAAGCTGTCCTTAGCGGAAAGGAACAACACCATTTGAGGTTAGGCCTCTGGTATCAATAGACACAAATTAGGATTCATGATGAACCTCCAAGGAAACAGAAAGCCAATGACAAACGAAAAGAGTTTTCATCTGGAGAGACAATGTGGTCCCACCCAGTCTATATCCTAAAGCATGAATTGATTAAATCCCTGCTCATACCATGTGATTTCAGCCACGATTTGATCATGTAAGACAAAATTGGGAAATCCTAAAAGATTTCTACAATCCTAGGCTAAAATCTGTGATCTTGGATCGTTGGTTTGACATGTTCACAGGCGAAAAAACCGATGAAGTTCTGGCAGTGTTGGAAGATTTCAGACACTTTCCTGCAGAGTGACTTCAGCTGCAATGAGTGTCAAACCAAGAACCATTATGAGGGCTAAATCGGATGATGTAATCAGCAACAGTACCAAACTAGTACGGGGAAATATCAAAACAGTTTTTTCCTGGTTTTATTATTGGCATGCTGTGAGCAAAATTACCGCTACAGATTGTTTATGTTTGCCGTAATGTAACATTTCAGATGGAAGAATGAGGAGAGACAGAAGAGACAGAGAAGGGAGAGAGGAGAAAAAAAAGGGTTTTGGTTCTCCAAACACGTTGTCACTCAGTCCACAACCAGCCTCTAGCCGCCCCAACACCCTGCGGCAGACAAACGGGTTTCTCCTCTGCTCAGGTTAACTCCCAAACACTCGCTTTCCCCCTCAGCAGTGAGGGCATCTGGACAACATGTCCCTCCTTCTCCCAGGGTTACTCCTATGTGTACTACCTCTTCTTGTTGAATTGCTGAATGTCCCCTCAATTGTAAGTTGCTTTGGAAAAAAGCATCTGCCAAATGACTAAACGTAAATTGAATACTTCTCCTAACCTTATTAGTTTCAGAGAAGCAATAGCTTATCTTTCCATAAAATAACTTAACTCTGACATAGGAACACCCAACATTGCCATTAATGCATCTAATGCACTTTATTATTTTAACATTCATGGTATTCATTTAGAAGTGACTGTTAGTTACTCTTGTTTTTCTATTTGTTAATAAAATTTATTGTATTGCACTTTTGTTTGGGTGTTGATAATACAGAGCGGGGCTCTACATGTTAGAACCTCACCAATGTTCTAGATAAATCAACTGATCTACACCCATTAGTTTACAGTGATTCTAAACTGACTAAAACTGGACTTAACTGGATTGGGTCTGTGAGTGTGAGTATGAGTAACTGACACATTGAGCATGCTTTCAAGGACCGCCCCTATTTCATTTAACTGCAGTTCCCATGCCAGACAGTGTGAAACTGGTCAGTGCACTCTCAGTGGTTCCTCTGTAATAGGTGGTCACAATGAATGGAGGGAAACTTGGACTTTTCAGCCAGCTGAGAAATTGTAGGTGTTGTTGTGCCTTCTTGAAGAGTGACCTGATGTTGGTGGTCCAGGTGAGATCCTCATGGTGAAGTGCACCCTGAGTAATTTAGTGCTCTCCACAGTCGAGCTGTTGATGGTCAGTGGGGGTGGGCAACAGTGTTTCTCCTGAAGACACATTGAGCATGCTTTCAAGGACCGCCCCTATTTTATATGACTGACAAGTTAACCAACCATTCACACTTTATTTTGTGCAGCATCATGTTTAGAGGTGTAGAAATGTCCTCAGAATAACACTCTATACAACTGTGCATAATTCATCTGTAACCGAGTTGTAGGGGAAATGTTAATTACTCCCTTGAAATGAGATCTTGGTACGCTCTCAATATTAAAATGGACTTTTAGAAACTCAAAATTCACTCCAAAGTACCTGTAATGTGTCTGTAATCTGTATATTCTTCCATATAATCCTTACATTTTAATTCTCCCTTTTCAAGGCATTAGATAAACTAAAAATGCATGTTCCTGGGGTAATTCTACAGCTCATGACCTAGGACATATGATGATAACTTGTATCGTTTGCATTTTTTTGATACCATGAGTTAAACGTTTTTCTGCCTATCCCGGGGACAGCTCAACCAGCGATGAGGACAAAAATAATTTATAAAATAAATAATAATAAATGCCATTGGTCAGTCAGGAGACCAATAGCTTAAATTTATAATACACACCCAAAATCCTTGCAGAACATTTTCTTCCGGAGACCCTTTCTTTACTCATTTTTCTTTTCCAACAAATTGAAGATTAGTTTTCACACCTCGTGGGATCATCCAACTTGGGCCTCAAACTCGAGCACGACACAAAGACTTCCAAGGATCTCCGTTTACCACATGCATCAGGAAGCCTGCACAACACGAGGGAGTAATGCAAATATTTCTTCATGTGCATTTTAAACTGTGCCCTTTTTTAAGATGTTTTGTGATCCTTGGTGATTCTTGTTAGTTGTGGTTAAACTAGGGGAAATTGTCATTTTTTACCTAAATTCTATATTTCCTTTACTATGTTTTATGTATTGTACATTTGTGTTCATTATTCATTAGTCATAAATCCTTTTATACCACGTGGACTGTCTTAGTTTGCCTCACCGAAATGGTTACTTTAATGGTAAAAGATCTACTTTATGCTACAAGCTTTATTCAAGTTTATTAAAACTTCTAAAATTATTCCCTTACTTCACAAGAAGTATTATTCCCTTTTTTAAATTCATTGCTATATTTATTCTGCTACATTTAACTGTAAGTTAAATCTAAATATTTATAATTAAATAATAACTTGTTATTATTAATTATTAATATTCATACATTTGAGCTAATTTCATTACACATTCACAAACGTCTTTAAAAGTTTACAACGACACAACTTCCTTGTTCCTAATTTTCCTGATCTGTCAGAAAAAAAACATATAGGAAATCAATGGGACATGTATGTAGACTTCTGTCATAGAAGTCTACCAGGAAGATAAATAATGCTGGTATTTACCATCCTTTGGCATCTACCATCCTAAAAAGCCAGACCAGATCCGCAGTGTTCGATTCAAGTGCGCAATATGAAGAAATGTCACTCAACAGTGTCCTCCTCAAAGGTCCAGACCTAAACAATAACTTGATTGGTGTTTTAATAAGATTTAGAAAAGAGAGGAATGCTGTGACTGCAGACATTCAGCACATGTACTACTGCTTCATTGTCAAAAAAAAAAAAAAAAAAGATAATAAGAGTTTCTTTGGTTCTGCGACAATGCCTGGAACTGTGAGATTGTGGACTATAGAATGTGTGTCCATGGGTTTGGAAATACTTGATCTCCTGCCGTGGCAATATATTGCCTCAGAATAGCAGCAAGAGATGGGGAAGCTGAATTTGGCTCAGATGTAAGATCATTCATTGAAAGAGACTTTTACGTCTTTTACACACTAAAGTCTTTTGCAACAGAGTCTGAGGCCATTAGTGTCATCAAGAAAGCTCAGAAAAAGCTGTCTCGTTCTCATCTTAGACTGCATAAGGTCACATCAAACAGTGCAGCTGTCATGAAAGAGTTCCCTTTTGAAGACCTTGAAGAACCAGCATCAAAGATTTTGATTTCTCCAAAGATGATGCTCCTATACAGCGCACCCTAGGCTGTACATACTCACTGATGTATTTACCTTTCAAGTCCAGCTTGAAGATATGACTTTTACACGCAGAGGAGTACTCTCCACTGTAAACAGCATTTTCGATCCTCTTGGCTTTCTCTCACCTGTTACAATACGAGGGAGATCATTGCTCAGAAAACAGTCCATGGATAACAGAGATTGGGATGAACCATTACCTGAAAACCTTAGAGCAGAGAGGACAAATTGGAAAAATTCTCTCCAATGCATTCAGGACATTCAAATTCCCTACTGCTACACTTCTCTTTCTCCATCTGCTGCAGGCACTAGAGAGTTATACATGTTTGGAGATGTGTCAGCTAAAGCCATTGCTGCAGTAGTCTATTTGAACAGTAGTCACATTAACTCTGTTTCTTTCTTTTCAGACAGCAAAATCGTGCTAGGCTATATAAGCAATGAAGCAGAGAAGGTTCTATGTGTATATCAGCATTAGACACACAACTGCACCACATCAGTGGAAATATGTGCCTTCAGAGCTCAACCCTGCAGACTATGGAACACGATCTGTATCTGCTGCTTCGCTGAAAGATACCAGAAAGATTCAGGACCTCAGTGACCCTACATCAGATCCAGAAATTAGGCTAGAAGTTTTTGCGTTTCTCACTCAAGCAATCAAGTGCAAGTTAGGGGTTAAGCAATTCAAATGCTTTTCAAAGTGGACCATTGTCATAAGAGTAATTGCACAATTGATACACAATGCTCAGTGTTTCACTCAATCATGACCAATCATGGCAGTTAATGCAGAGAATGCCATATGTGCAAAAGAGCAATGACAACAGAAAACATGGATAACATACACTAGTGAATACAACAACAGAGTCAAAAAGACATAACAAAGCAAAGTGGCATCAAGAAGCTTCGTCCAGTCGAATTAGCGGACGTATCTCACATACGGGCTGGGATATAAACAGAACAAATCCTCTTATAACTCCACATCAGTAACATCTAGCAAACCTCAAACCAAGAACAGGTAAAACACCAAGGCAGACATTTCACAGAGAAAGCCATTAGGGATGCTGGACTTTGGTTGGTGGGCGGAAACAAGTGCATAAGAGGCATAATATTCAAGTGTGTCACTTGCAGGAAATTACGTGGAAAAACTGAGCATCAGTTAATAGCAGACCTACCTGCTGAGAGGCTGCAAGTTGCCCCACCGTTCATGTACATTGGCTAAGATGTTTTTGGCCCATGGGAAGTCACCCATGGTAAGCAGAGGTGGCCAAGCATGCAACAAAAGGTGGGTTGTGTTATTTACATTTCTCAGTGTGCGAGCAGTACACATCGAAGTAAAAAAGACTTTAAGTGCTTCTAGTTTCGCTAGTTTTTCACAAACTTTACTCAACCTAGAATCAGATGCAGACCTTCAGAGATATTTCCAAGATCAACAATGTACTTGGATTTTCAATCCACCGCATGCCTCCCACATGGGAGGTGTGTGGGAGCATTTCATTGGTGTGGCAAGGTGCATCCTCAACTCGATGTTGCTACAGCAGCGTTTTGCTTCTCTAACGCATGAAGTCCTTGTAACACTGATGGCAGAGATTTGTGCCATAACAGTGTAAGGCCCATTTTGCACATTTGTACCAATCCAGAGAACCCATTCATTCTTACTCTATCAATGTTATTGACACAGAAGACTGAAATTCCATTGTCACCTCCAGCTGGCTTCGGAAAGGCAGAGATACTCCAGGAGCAGTGGAAGCAAGTCCAGCACCTGGCAGAGACATTCTGGCACAAATGGCAGTGCGAGTACCTGAATACTCTACAAAGCAGAACCAAATGTCTGGACAAACAACCCAACTTGAGAGAAGGGGACATTGTTCTAATGAGAGATTGTACTGTGAAAAGAAATCACTGGCCTATGGCAATGGTTACAAAAGTATGTCCCAGCAAACAGTGCTGTGAGAACTGTAGAAGTGAGAGCAGTCACACAAGCTACTGCTAAGGTGTACACCAGGCCTGTGTCTGAGCTTATTCTACTGATTTTATCAAAACATGATGGTGAATACATTTAGATAAGGTGGTTAGTAGATGTGGTATTTTTAGATACCAAACAGAGAGTGTCATGGTCTTAGAAGACCATAAATGTATTTCGGAGTATTTGAGGAAAGGGCAATTTATGCTCCACCTAATAAATATGTTTCTGTGCGTTCCTGTGGTGTTGAAGTGCCATCTATTGGTTAATGTTGGTAGCGGAAGAGTATTGCCTTTAGTTTTGGTTTAATTTTTAGTTAGTTCGGGAGAGACATGTGGCATAACAGTTGGTCATTAGCTTCTTCCTGCAAGCAAAACGTGCTAACAGTTTAGACATTTTCATCGAGGGTAATACCCTGTAAGTATTATTTTTGTTGAATGATTTTATAAATGTAACTGGAGGGTCTTGCTTTCAGCAACACTGCAGTTCCCATACCAGAAAGTGATGCAACTGGTCAGCCCACTCTCAATGGTTCCCCTGTAAAAGGTGGTGAGAATGAGTGGAGGAAAACTCAGCCAGCTGAGAAATTGTAGCTGTTGTTGTGCCTTCTTGAAGAGTGACATGATGTTGGTGGTCCAGGTGAGATCCTCTGTGAAGTGCACCCCCAGTGCTCTCCACAGTCGAGCTGTTGATGGTCAGGGGGGTGGTCAACAGTTTCTCTGAAGTCCATCACAACCTTCTTTCTCTTTTCCACATTTAGGAATAGGTTGTTAGTGCCACACCATTCAGCCAGCTGTGCTACATCTTCTCTGTAGTGCATTTCATTGTTGTTGCTGATGAGATCTTTTGTGAGATCGTTGTGTCATCAGCAAATTGGCAGTGCAGTCATGAGTCAGCAGGTGTAGTATTGATGAGCTGTTGTAGGATTATTGTGATGAATGCTGAGCTGAAGTCGATGAACAGCATTCTAGAATAAGAGTCTTTATTTTTTAGGTGGGTAAGAGCCAGGTGGAGGGTGGAGGAAACTGCATCATCCGTAGAGTGGTTTGGATGATATGCAAACAGGAGCTGATCAAGTGTTTTGGCAAGGCTGGTCTTGATGTTGTGTATGACAAACCTCTCAAAGCACTGCATCATGAATAAAGTCAGTGCTATGTAGTCATTAGTCAGTAGTCATTTAAACAGGATTCAGATTATTTATTTGGTACCAGTATTATTGTTGTGGACTTCAGACATGTGGGGACAACAGTGTGGTGTGTTAAAGATATCTGTTAGGAGATCTGTCAGCTGTGCAGCACAGTGTTTCAGTACACGGCCGGGGATGTTGTCAGGACCTGCAGCCTTGCGTGGGTTAATCCTAGATAAGGTCTTACTCACATTGATTGGAGACAGACAGACCACCTGGTCATTGGGAGGTGAGGGTAGTTTTTGGGCAGGTGTGTCATTCTGCATTTCAAACTGTAAATAAAAGTGGTTTATGGCATCTGGGAGAGATCATCATCACAGGCCTGTGGTGGAGACTTGTAGTCAGTGATGGACTGAATGGCTCTGTGTGTCCCTACTGTCTGTCAAGTGAGTATTGATTTTTTGAGCATATGACCATTTTGCATTTTTGATGCCATAGGAATGTTGGTCTCTGCTGTTTTGAGGGCTGCTTTGTTCCCCAAACTGAAGGCTTAATCTCTGGTCTTAAGCAGCCCATCAACCTCTGCTGTCATTCACTGCTTCTGATTTGCATATGTGGTGAAGGCTTTGGTGACTGTTACATCATCAATGCACTTTTTGATATAAGCACTGACAGTTTCAGTGCATTCATGTAAGTCTGTGTGGTTGTTGTAGGTGGCTGCCTCTTTAAACACTGTGCACTGGAAACTGTAGTTTTGAGGTAGCATCTTCTGGCTAAACTGCTGTTACGTTCCAAAACGTAATAATAATTTGATAATTTGACCCACTTGATTGGGTTCAGCTGTGTTGTGAGCGGGAGCGTATATAAGCGGAGGAGAGGAACAAAGGACGGATCTTCTGCTCGGTGCAGGTCGCAAAGCTCTGTCGTCGTTGCCGCCGCTGCTCCTGGGTTTCTGAGCGTCTCCTATCTCCTGCCCCAGATGATTTGTTGCATTAGTGTGGTGTCATTGACTCATTTCGTTAGCTGACAAGTCTTTATTTCTTTTCTCGCCATATTTAATTTGAGCCTGTGTGTTTTACTTTTCACTTATATTAAAACTATACATTATTTTTTGGATAATTGAAGCTGTAGGTAGGGAATCGCCATTTACTTTAAAAACCCGTTTTCTCCTGGTTTGTGGCAACGAGGGAGAAAGGGAAGTTTTTTTGTAACTTTATTTGGGGTTCTTTATTTTAACAGGTAAGTTAGCATTATTTACCTGCAAGTTAGTTGTCTTTGTGTTTATTATTTTGGCCTGGATTCCCTTTCGAAGAAATGCTTCAGAGATCTTTATTGTTAAAAAAATAAACATTGTTATTCCTTGATACTGGTTGTGGTTATTGTGAGCTGGGACAGGAGAAGGGGAAAACCCTAAATTTATTATTTAAAAGTTTAATTTATACGTTTGTTATTGTTCCCGCCAACCCTAGACTGGTCGGAATGTAACACTGTAGTGAGATTTTATTAACCAGTTTGGTGATTTTCAGAAGTAGTTTGTATGCTGGGATTAGCATAACAGAAATAGGGTCAGAGTGTCCGAGTTGGGGGCAGGGTTTGGTTTTTATACATTCTTATTGGTTGTGTAAACAAAGTCCAAAGTGTTGTTTCTCCTTGTTGCAAAGTTCACATGTTGGTAAATCTTTAGCAACACTGAATTCAGATTTGCATAGTTAAAGTCACTGGCCACTGGCCACTGGGTCATTTGTTTGTTGCTCGCTGATGGCATTGTAAAGTTTATGAATTGCATCCTTAGTACTGGCGCATGGGGGATGTAAATTGTGGCAATAATAATGGCTTTAAAATTCCACTGCTGATAAAACAGTTGACACTTCACAAACATAAACTCCACTAGCAATGAACAGTGTTTTGTCACAATTTTTACCCCATTCATTGTTGACGTACACACAAGCCTTCCCCGCAGGTCTTACCAGAAAATGGTGTACCTCTGTACGCTCGGTATCAGGTCAGAGATGTTGAAGTTCAGCCATGTTTCAGTGAAGAAAAAACACACAACAGTCCCTTGCTTCATGCTGTGTAGATCTGCTGAGTTGGATTATGTCCAGTTTACTTTCCAGCGAGTGTATATTTAAGAGCATGAGGTTGGACGAGCTAGTCTGGTGGGGTTAGCACTTAGCCTACCTCGTATACCTCCGTGCTCACCGTGCTTCTGACTCTCACACACCGCTTGTGATGCAGCCTTGTACAGGTAGCATCTGTTGGTGAGGATGGAGTCTCAAATTTCAGCTTCAACAGTAAAAAAAAGACCTTGTAGCTTCTCGGCGATCACTGGCAAGAGTTGGTGTTTGTATGGGCTGCCAGTTTCCAAAAGGCTTTGGTGATCACAGATGTATTTCTTGGTTGATTCCTTATAGATATGGTGACATTATTTGAGGATGAACAGATGACATTAAAAGACATAAAAGCATTGTCTTTAGGACACAGAGTAGCTGCTGTATCTGACCAAGCCACCATTTTGGGTAAAAGTAAAATTGCTGCATACTCCACTCCAGGAATCCTGTATATTTAAAGGGCACCTATGATGAAAATCATCTTTTGTAAGCTGTTTGGATAGAACTGTGTGTAGGTATAGTGTGTCCACAGTCATATTAGGGTAATCTAAACACAATAAGTCTTTTTTTTATTTCTTGATGCTAAAATAGGATCCAAATCCCTCCCATTTTGAGGCCGACAGCAACTTGATGTAGGAGTGCGGTTTCCCCGCCCACTGAATTGATTGACAGCCGCATATTAACATGTCTCCGTAGTAACGTGTATAATCATATCAACAAGACAGGACGTGCGCAAAGCAACCAGGATTAAAAGATCTGTTCGGCTCGTTGTGATCAATAATCATCATTAAATGTGATCAAGAATGAGTTTTACAAGTATAAAACGTTTTTAAAACACTGCATGTGTGTAATGAATTACAGTGATTTACTTCAGCGTTACTTTATCACCACAGCCGCATGTCAGTACAATTATAAAAGAAGACACTTCAATCCTGGTTCATGGACGTTAAATTAGGTTTATTTTGTACATTAACATAACGGATATCCATACAGCAGTGTATATTAACGTGTATCCTGTCACATTTGCTGTGCAAAAACAGTGCAAAGTTAAACGCAAGCTGTGTGTGCCTGTGTGTGTGTCCGCTGTGTGTGTGCGTGTGTGTCTGTGTGCTTTGTCTGTGTGAACTTTGTAACGACATTGTGTGTGACTCATCGCAGAAAGGCTTGAATTAACTCCACAACAAATACATCAAATAATCATTGGGAAAGTTCTTACTGTAGTATTTCTCACAAACGTTACGTGAGATCTACTTCATGTCTGTCTGATATCTGACACAGCTGAGGCAGAGACTGAGGCACACTCTGACAGGCACCAGCATTAAAGGCACAGGCCACCAAAACAGCTATATTGTGTTAAAAGCAAAACAATTCAACATTCTAAAAGGTATAATAAATAATCTGATGTGTGTTTTGAGCTGAAACTTTACAGACACATTCTGGAGACACAAAAGTCTTATCTTAAATCTTAAAAAAGGGGTAAAATAGGTGCCCTTTAAACCAATCAGCGGCTGTTTGCCGCCGTTAACAATTTAGCTACAAATTCATATTTATTCGTCAAACCACTGTAAACACCCACATTCTTCACTAGCGCTGCAGTGTCTCTTTATGTGGCCGCTTTCCCTGCATTCTACATCTCAAATAACAAACTCGCAAAAGATATGTGAATGTTTCATATTACTTACACATGGTTATTCCAAATATATGTGCAAGACACTTGTCAGATTTTATTTTAGAGAGCAGGCGTGAGGTTCAGCTGTGTCCTCTGTGTCATTTTCTGTCTAATTCAGGCTCAGATTGATACGGCTAACAGCTACTCTGACTGACAGCGCAAAAGGGCATGCTTGTAGGGGTGTGATGCTTTTCCTGGTGATGTGGAGCCAATCCGCGAATCACAGCACATTATGTTAGCTGACCAATCAGAGCCTCTTGAGGGCGGGCCTTTCGGAGGAACTAGGAAATATGACAGTTGTTTTCATGTTAGCTGAGTCGCTGTATATAATGAAAGTAAGAAATAATGTGATTTTTTTTACAAATGAAGCATGAGCACACATTGCTTTGCATCTTATAAACACAACCAAGCCTTAAAAATACATTCTGGACCCCCCCTTTAATGTATACAATGTTTAATAGGGAACCAACGCAATGTTGAAAAAATGAAGTAATATGATTATATTTCTTAGTTCTGCAGCTGCAATTTGAACCAGCTGAAGTTAGTTACTTAGGCCTACAGGGCAACCATCCAGTAACACATTACAACAGTCTAACCGAGAGGTCATGAAAGCATGAATAAGCTTTCCGCATTAGACATTATTTGTCAGTGTTCGTCCGCGTCATCATTTGTTATTGTCACGTGCTTTCTTTGTCTTCCTCCCGCCACCGTCAATCTTAATCTGTTCCACCTGTGTTCATCCCTTGTGTCTCTTTAGCTTAATCATTCCTTCATCTATTTATACCCTTTCGTCTGTGTCCTTCGTTGTCCGGTATTCTGATTCGTATGGTTCTGTTCCTGTGTCGTCCTGTCTTCCCGCATCCAATATCTGTTCCCCGTAAGTGTTCAATAAATCCGTTTTTGTATATATATTCCTCGTCATGTCATCATCTGCCAACCAGGCGTTACATAATACCGGACCCAAAAATAGCGGCGTGCATTCCCCCGATTTTCTTTTTTTAGTCTTTTTGCCCCTCAGTGTTTTATTTTCTTCCCTCCGTGTTTTCCTGGACCCCACCCATCCTCCCGTTCGTCATCACCGCCTGCTGGAGCAGGGGGAGAGCAGCCCTGAGGACCATGATCGAGCGACTGCCAACAGCTTTCCGGGCGGCGTGCTCTGCTAAAGATGATAGGCGTGCAGAGCACGTCGCCCGGAAAGCTGTTGGCAGTCGCTCGAAGATGGTCCTCGGGGCAACATCGCCGCTGAGTTGGAGTGGACACTGGCGAGTAAAGGACTTCTACTCACCACCTTCCTGGAGGAAGATCTCGCCAGTGCCACTCCCGACTCAGTGACCAGCCAACCAACACCACCCACCTGCAGGGAGCGCTTGCCAGAGCCCACCGCAGATGGAGAGCCACCCCCAGCCGATGAGCGGTCGCCCCCTAGAGCGACGGAGCGGAATCGTGCTGAGATGGAGGAGCTTATAATCCCGTCTGACCAGGTGGACGAGCCGGCAACACCGCCAAGAGGGGGAGTCCTGGCGGCTACTCGCGGAACCAGTGAGAGTCCCGCCCGCCCCCCCTATGCAGATGAACAGCGGCTGGACACTGGGAGGCTACTCATTGGCTTCTGGAGCTTTAATTTAAATCCTCCGCTGCTTTCAGGCAGCAATATCCATCCGCTGTTATCAGGCAGCAACCAACTGTTTCTGCACAGTTTTTTTAATCTTCCCTCTAGAAAAAAGCCTCAGCTCCAGGGTCATGAGTAGCTTCCCACGGTCCCCCAGAACTGCAGCCAGTAATCCAGCTCCAGCACTGCTGCAGTCAGCCAGCCCCCCAGCTCACGCTCCAGCTCCGGAAATGGAGCTCGCTTGTGGACGCTGCCTGTCTGCGTCACCCTCTGGAGGGTGTCGCCCAGCGTCAGCTCCTACGGCCTCCGGGCTGCGGACTCCACCTCGGCCCTTCGACCCTAGGGCTCCGCGTTGGCTCACTCCTCCCTCGTCTTCGTCGTGGGCTGTCCGCCCACCAGCTCCGCCAGGCTCCCTCGTCCCTCCGGCTCCACCTTGGTCAGTTGTCGCCCTTCCTACGCCTCTGGACTCCACTCTTCCGGCTGCACCTCATCGCACCGTCCCACCGGCTGCGTTGAGCTCCTCCTTCCCTCCAGCTACGCCTTGGTCCTCCGTTGCTCTGGCTACGCCGCGGGCTTCCGGAACCCCGCCGTCGCCTTGCTCGGGTGAGCCGCCTGCTTCGCCCGGCCCTCAGAAACCTCGGCGTCACCTTCGCCTTTTGGCTCACCGTCACTGCCATCAGCGGAGTCGGCCCCCTGGAGTCAGCAGCCACTCCTCCTCCATGGATCCTCCCTTCCTCGACTCCGCCCGGGGCCGTCCTTCTGGCTGTGTCCTGGGTCCTCCTGCTCCGGTTCCCTTCCTGTCTCCTTCCTCAGACTCCTCCATTGTACCCTCCCCTTCTACCCTCCTTCTTCTTTTTGTTGTTTCCCGTTGAAGGCGCGAGGACGTGCCTTCAAAAAGGGGGGGTACTGTACTGTCAGTGTTCGTCCGCGTCATCATTTGTTATTGTCACGTGCTTTCTTTGTCTTCCTCCCGCCACCGTCAATGTTAATCTGTTCCACCTGTGTTCATCCCTTGTGTCTCTTTAGCTTAATCATTCCTTCATCTATTTATACCCTTTCGTCTGTGTCCTTCGTTGTCCGGTATTCTGCTTCGTGTGGTTCTGTTCCTGTGTCGTCCTGTCTTCCCGCATCCAGTATCTGTTACCCGTAAGTGTTCAATAAACCCGTTTTGTAATGTTTCTCATTCTCCGTCTCGTTATGTCACCATCCGCCAACCAGGCGTTACATTATTAGTATATGTCAAAGTTTGGCAACAATTTTTAAAGATGAAAAAAATGCAGTGTTACAGATGCTTGAAATGTGGCCTTCAAATGATAGGTTGCCATCACAAACCACTGCCAAATTTGAGGCAGAGGACTGAACTGAAATTCCATCAAGGGTTAGACATAATTCTAGGTTTTTCTTCTTGCAGTTTGGAAATGAAGGTTTTTTACTATTAACGGAAAACAAAAAATAAAACTATATAGCCGTATGCTAAAAAGTGTTTGCCTCTAAACCTAAACCTAAAAGTTTGCCTCTAAACCTAATAACTGGTTGGGCCACCCTCAGCAGCAACAACTGCAATCGAGGTTTTTTTTTTTGCAGAATAAATGTAATTCAGCCACATTGGAGAGTTTTTGAACATGAACCTCCTTTTAAGGTCATGCCACGGCATCTCACTTGGATTCAGATCAGGATTTTGCTAGGCCACTCCAAAGTCTTCATTTTGTTTTTCTTTAGCCATTCAGAAGTGCTTGCTGGTGTGCTTTTGAACATTGTCTTGCTGTAGAACCCAAGTTCGCTTCAGTTAGACGCCACTAACAGATGGCAAGACATTCTCCTGCAAAATATTTTGTTACACAGGAAAATTCATGGTTCCATTTATTACAGCAAGTCTTTCAGTGAAGCAGCAAAACAGCCCCAGACCAGCACACTACCACCACCACCACCGCCACATTTTACTGTTTGTATGATGTTCTTTTTCTGAAATGCCACACATAATGGGACACACATCTTCAAAAAAGGTTTAACTTTTGTCTCATCAGAGTACAGAGTAATTTCCCAAAAGTCTTGGGGATCTTCGAGATGTTTTCTGGAAAAACTGAGAGAGCCTTTATATTTGCTCAGCAGTGGCTTTTGTCTTGGAACTCTGCCATGCAAACCATTTTTACCCAGTCTCTTTCTTATTGTGGAGTCATGAACACAAGTGAGTTATGTGGATGTTGTTTTGGGGCCTGATGTGACCTCTTGGATGAGTTGTTGCTGTGCTCTTGGGGTCTCCTGGGAAGGTAGTTTTATATTTTGTTTTCCCTTAATACATTTTTTTTTTTTATTTGTTTGATGATCTGAAACATTAAAGAGTGATGAACATGCAAAAAAAGAAAATAAATCAGTAAGGGGGCAAACACTTTTTACACCTCTGTATGTAGTAGTGCTTGTTGTAAATGATGTTTCTGTGCATTTTGTGTTTTATTTTGTAAAAATGTATTTGCCCTCAGAATCTTTAATCACATATCATAACCTTCTCTCACCTCGCAAAATGACTTTTCTTCACTTCTGGTCACATGGAATGCCTTTCGGGAAGGGCTATCTACTCTGCCTTCATCTATTTGTCAATCTTTTTTCAGTCTGTTAGCAACACCCATCTTCCAACAATCCAATCGGTTCCCAAAGGAGAAAATCATGCAGCATTTCAAGTGGATGTACGTCATGATAGAGGAAAACAGGACAATCTTAACTTCTGTTTCATGTCGACTTTCAGAGTGTACCAGCTGTGCCAACCTGGTCCTTATATAGCATCAGCACTGATTTTAACACTCCTAAAATCCTGCCTTGTATTGTTAATGAACTATGAACACACCACATGAACTATGAAAACAACATGAATAATAAAAAAAAAGAATTTCTAAACAACTCAAGTAAACGTACCACAATTTAATAAAATTTGAAAGATTTACTCCTTCTGCAAGTATTTGTGACTATTTACTACCCACTACTGCATTTATCATAATAAAAGCAGCCATGTTACAGGATATTTTTCCACTCAGGCAATAAGATGAAGGATATTTGTTCTGTGGGGAAAGCAATGCTATTGCATACCATTTAGCAAAAGCCATCAACTGAGAGAGACAATCAGGACTAAAATTTCTAGTTAGGGCAACCCAATGCAATGAACTGTACAAGGAAGCCAGAATATCTAGAACTGTTGACATATAAACGTGAATGTAAGATTTGGTAGCAGTTGTTTGTTTTCTGAAACCGTATATATATACTCTGAACACAACATTTAAATGCACATACTGTGTCTATACTACAAATATCACCACAACAATACTACAGATATCAAACTGTCAGAAATTTCATTACAATCATTAGACATACTGAAACTAGTTTAGTAAATTGACACCTCATATTGCCCTGGTTATACAACACGAAACATGCTTCAGATACTGCATCCTGTGCTGCGGGGGAAAATGTACTTTAAAATACGCACACACATACACACACACACACACACACACACACACACACACACACGCACACGCGCACACACACACACACACACACACACACACTACACCCAACCCTAACATTCTGAGGGATTTATACAATTTATTTCCTCATGCATGAGACCAAAAATGTCCCCACAAGGTAAAAATTGACTGGTATTGCTATACTAAGGGACTGTGTGCCTGCATGTGTGTGTGTGTGTGTGTGTGTGTGTGTGTGTTTGTGTACCTTTATGTGGGGACCAAATTTAACAACTAAAATAACATCAAAAATTGTTTTATTTTAATGTAAATCATTAAATGTAATGGACAGTTAATTATCAAGTTGCAATTTTAAACGTCACAAATGTATGTCTGTTGAATTCCATTTACCAAACTGAGTTTTAACCAGTGTAGTCATTCAGACAAACCAGTCAAACCATGCCATGATACAAAAAGCAATAACAGGTTAAATAAAACTCAATAAAAAGTGCCATTAACGATTTACATGCATTAAAAGCAGTATTTTTCTAAGAAAAACAAATACTCTTGGATTTGATTTTTTTTTATTTTGTTATCATTTACTGTATTTACAATTATCTATATCCTTCAACAAACTCAATACCCCTTCATATAATATAATATAATATAATATTCCTATTACAGCTTGTTAGTCTATAATCATATTAGCATCATAAGTGATGATAACTGTGAGACAGCTTGTTGCCATGCATGTGACAGCAAACTATTAGCCTACTTCTGAGGCTCCCAGACACAGGGAATATGTCCTTGGTGCTGAAGCTGCAAACCTGCTTACAACGACAGAATTTCCCTTGACAGCCATTAATATTCTATTTTCGGTGCTCTACCGTACATCATGTTATACAATATATTAAAAAACATATATACAAGCTTTAATAATATGTAAATAAACAAATGAATACCTCTTTTTGCATGTATTGGACGTATTTCATAAATAAAGGCTGCTGGTTGTTTTTTCTCAACGTGTGTTGTCTGTCTTGTGAAGACCTGAGGTTATCCACAATTTGTGTTCATTGACAAAAACCATAATTGCCCACATAATTCCCAGATAAATATGATAAAAAGTGAGAAATTTAACTATAAAATGTGGATAGCATAAATGTTCAGCGTTTTATGGAGTATTATAGAACTTTAAATCTGCGCATAACCCAAATTTCTCAGTGCCATCATACACAACGAACACAACAGTTTTGTTAGTTCCACTTACCTGCGCTGAGACTTGCCGGTGTTGCGCGCGTTCTTCACTTGGTCGCTGATAAAGCACAAAAAGCGCAAATGTTCAACAAACCTATCTCATCACAGAGCGGCTCCTAAAGTCATAGAACCCCCTAAAACCTTACACACGTTTACTGGGAGACGCGTCGCGCATTTTTCCGAGCTCTGTGGAAGTCTAACATCCCTCTCTCTCTTTCTGTGCGCGTCACTGACGGGTCACGGACTGACAACGACACAAGAGGCTATTTGTATGCGCACTGTGTCGCTGCTCTTGTGTTATGGCTTTAGATAGATGATGTAGACTGTTGTTTGCTGTGTCATGATTTGTTTTGTTATGGATGATCATAATGCTTTTGGGGTAATGTGTTATGGATGTTATGGCTTCGCAGAGCGTTTGCCACATTTTTTTCTGGTCAAGTACCACTCACTGAATTGGTTTTCTGACAAATTTTATTTTATTCAGTTGCACTTTATTTTGATGGTCCACTTTAGAAACTGTTTAATACATGTAACTTCTGCGTCAACTGGCTCGCAGAGCAGTAAAACGTTAGGTTAAAGTTATGGCTAGTTGAAAATTAGTTGACATTAGTTGTACTTTAATAGCCCAGTAGAATGTCTGTTGGAAGACCAAGGAAATGAGTGAATGCGCTCTAAACGCTGAGTTGTTTCAACCTAAATGTGGGTAAAATATGGACAAACACAATAGTTGGCTTATACATTTAATTAAATCATTTAATCCCGGGGTTGGGTTTGTTCATGTTTTATTAAAAACATCTAAAGGTAACCATAAAAACAACTACATTTTGACATTAGGGTCTGGTAAGTCTAAAATAAATCACAACAACAGAGTGAGAAGTGGCAGATCATTTAAAGAGTCTCACCATATGTCAACTAAAAAGATGAAAAGGCCTTATCCATGTAATTCCCTTACAGTTATTTATAGCCCAGTAGAATGTCTGTTGGAAAACCATAAAAATGAGTGAATACACTCTAAATGCTGGGTTATTTCAACCCAAATTCGGGTAAAGTATTGACAAACCCTACAGTTGGGTTATAAATTCATTCATTTTCTTTTCGGCTTACTCCCTTTATTAATCAGGGGTTGCCACAGCGGAATGAACCACCAACTTATCCAGCATATGTTTTACACAGCGGATGCCCTTCCAGCTGCAACCCATTGCTGGGAAACACCCATACACTCTCATTCACACACATACACTACGGACAATTTAGCTTACCCAATTTACCTATAGCGCATGGCATGATGAAATGAATCCCAGCAACAGAGTGAAAAGTGGCAAATCATTCAAATAATCTCATCATATGTCAACAAAAAAGATGAACAGGGCTTATCTATGCAAATTCTCTTTCAATATTGCTGGTTTGTTGGCAGTTCAAACAACACTTTTTTCAATGGTGATGTTTGGATTTTTAGTATAATATTGAGTAGTCTAGAGAGATGAGTATCCTGCTTCACTATGAATAATTGGATTACTGGAAAGAGAAAGATCTAAACCCATATGCTTTTAATCCAGAGTGGAGTGTTCACAACAAATAACAGTACAATATTTATTTCGGTAAGTCTGTCAGAGGATGAAAAAAAAAAAGTCCTGTTGCACTAGACTAAATGTGCTGATAAGAGTACTGACAACGTCCTGAGCTCTAGGATAAAATATTCAGAATGACCATTTTATGCGTCTTTCCACTCCGAACATGAAATTTTTATCTGTACCCAGCTTTAATGCATGAGACAAGATAACAGATCACCATAGTCAGTGGCAGCTTCATCTTCAAGAGGGGATACATGCACAGACCAAGTGTGATTTTTTTTTTTCCCTTCTTTATTTGCAATATCGTACATTAGGTATAAATGACAACATGGACTGCATGGAAAAAGCATAAATTCTGTTAAGACCACAAAGGTTGGAAAACACACTGCTACAGATTACGAAATCTTTACTAGGTTTACCGATTTGTTATGTATAAGAACAGCGTTAATGCGTTGGGTTTAATTCAGGGACATGCTATTTGAGAGACAGAAAGAGAGCAAAATAAGGCATTCTGTTGATTCTGTCCTCCAAATGTAGAGTGAAAAGCATGGAAATAAAACAGGTGAAAAGCCTAAACATGCAAAGGAGAAAGAATGGTGTACAAAATCTACACAAGGAACAACACAGCTATTGAAAAAAGAATGGATAAAAAGAGGAGAAACATTCTAGTCTTCCTCTTAGACAAACACAGAAGTACAGAAACACAAATAAATCACTGTTTATTGGGGAACATAATTTAACTTCTTATCATTTGGATGTCAAAAACAGTTAAGAATGAATTATAATAGATAACAAGGGGAGCAGACTACATAAAATTTAAATTCTGTCATAATCTATCAACCCACGTGACTTTATTTCTTCAGTGGATCAAAAAAAGAAGAAATTCTGACAATTGTCTGGAAGTCAATGGACGTCAGTGTAACCAAAGCAGTGTGATTACAAAGCATCTTCAAAATATCTTCTTTTGTGCTCCACAAAAGAACAACATCATAAAATGTAAATTTTTAGGTGAGTTATCAATTCAATGAACGCTAAACACACGAAGCAAAGAAACAAGCAATACATTATCAGTTAAATCCTTTTCTTGATCATGTAATCAATCATTCATTCAGCAGCACAGGAATAGCGAAAGGAGCGGATAAGGCATGTGGATCATTTTACAGTAAAGGAAACTCAAAGCATGCCACATTAATGTTTTTCTCTCTTTTTTTTTTTGAATAGCTATGCAACGGTCTTTACAACAGCTAAGGTAGTGCACATGATTGAATGGCTAAATACACACAGCAAGAGATGCTCTACTGCAGTCTCAGGAGCAGTATCAGCATTCAGAGTAAACGGTACAGCTACATGAGACTAGTGCACAAAATACTGGATTGAATACTGGCAATCGTCATTGTGGCTACACAGCGCAACACTGTTCCTGCTGGGTTCAGCATGGCACTGATGTAAAGCAGGTTTTTGGAGACACGCAACAAAAGAAAGAAAGAAAAATAGATGGGATTTTGCATAAGAGTTAAACAAAGATCGTTTACTGTAGCACTAGAGGGTTCCTACAGCAGTAAATGCATCTTTAAAATGCTAACAATCACAGACACAAGACATGTGAGTTGATCTAAACAAGGATGGTGCCAAATTCCCCTAAAATTTAAGTTTTGTGGCAAAACAAAAAGGACAAAAAGAATGGCACATACTTTAGATCTAGAACAAAACTGATACCATGTGATTAAAAATGTATCCAACCTCATATTACTAAATGTATGATTTTGATCTAATTTTAAAATGTACTAAATAATTTCTGTTACTTATTAAGTCTAACATCAGTAAAAGATGGGAAGGACATTCAACTCTATCACAAACTGGCAATATAAAGATTAAAATGGAACTCAGTGTTAGACTACTGAGTATTTCATATATTTAAATATATCTGCCTCGTTCATATTCCATGCTGTATTAATCGTATAATCCCAATTTCCGTAACAAAACATTCTTCAATAATACACACAATTCTTTTCAAACAGATCCTATTCTTAGTACCCAAACATGCAAGCGCAGGCAGGTTGTCAGCCCACAGTAGAACAGCAGCCAATCAGCTCACACTTCAAAATCATGGAATACAATCTGGTCACGCAGAACAGCCAAAAGCAAAGGTGTTTTGACAAAGGTAAAACATAAAACACGAATGGCAAAAGCACATTTGTAAATGATTTCATTATGCAAACTACAAGATCATTTCCATGGCAATGCGTACAGTACACACAGATGATAACAAGAATTACACAAATATCTACCTGAATATATTAGCTGACTGTGTAATGATGACCTTACCACAAAAAGTACACATTTAAAAGGGACAATGATCATAAAAGTGGACTATAAAGGTTACCAAAAACATGTAAACCAGCTAATAATTGTACTTCAATTTTATGTCAATGCAAATCCACTTTCATGCTTTTCCCTCAGTTGTAAATTTGCCCTATTGACACAGTAGTATCACCTTTGTAATGCAACCTTTAATGACATTTAGTAGGTATTAAACTGTTCTGAAATGTGTAGCCTCTATTACGTATTACTAAAAAGTTGAAGCAGCAGAAGGGGAACAATGTGACATAGTGATGTTACATTTTTACAATCACTTATGTTTAATCCAAACATAATGATGTAAAGGTTATTCTGCAGGTACAACAGAAATGAAAATGCACTATTTTATTTTCACCTCTATGCTGATTAAGAATTGGCTAAGAACAACTTAATTATAGTTTGATATAAATACCAACACTTAAATCTCTCAGCTTTTTTTCAGTACTACTAAAGCAAAACACGCATACAAAGTGAGCTCTCATGTTCCCAGGTATTTTTTTTTTTTACCATGTCCAGACAATATTTTAGAAACACTTGTGAATTAAAGGGATAATGAGGTAATACCTTTATATTATTGTTATTTCTTTTTAAGTGTAACTTCATTTACGATAAAAAAATCTGTTTTATATGCACCAACATATACTATTTGAAAATAATCTAATTTCAAAATCCATAAACTTTCATCAGCATTTCGCGCATCCAAAGCTTTGTATGCTTTTGGATTGTGGCAATTCTTGGCACAGATTTTATTTTACCATAGAACAAACAAAATACAAATTGTTAAACTGGTGTGCCAAGTTGTCATGTCATACCTGAAATATGTGCAAATATTAGACTGAGAGATGTTCAGTATTTTATTTTAAAACAGTATTATTATTATTATTATTTCAAAACATTTAACGACATATCCAATGAGAAACACTGGATTTGAAAAAAGTGAGAGCTAAAACTGACACCAGACATATATACTTCTGTAAATAGTTCAATTGGTTTAGTGCTAAGGGGAAGACAGAAACCCCACCGGCTTTGGCGATAAGAAATCCTGAATGGGAAGACTGTCTTAGGAAGCGCACAACTCTGTGTCTGATATGGGATTTATGGTGAAATCATGTGTCAGCCACTATTGGCTTGAAATAAGCTGGCCTCCTAGTCTTTAAAAAACAGCCTGCACAAAAACCACACAGCCAGAATATGAAGTAAACAGCCCTTCCTAACAGAGGTCAAGTGTATTAAATAAAAAAAAAAACAAACAAAAAAAAAAAACAAAAAAAAAAAAACCTCTCAATCTTTTTTTAACCACTAAGGTAAACTCTTCGACTGGCCTACACTGAAATGATGTGAAAAATAGGACAAAAATGATTTTAACCAAAAATAAAACAAAACATACTTTGAGATAATTGTAGTTTTGGTTTAAAGTTTTTTTTTTTGACACAAAAGGGTAAAGGTATGGGTAAGGGTATGAGTTTTAGGGTGGTAGGTAGATTCACATTCATTCTCTCTTTCTTTCCCCTTTTTTATTCGGTGCTGACGAGGGAGGGATTGACAAATTGAGTGTTGACGAAGGTAAATCCATCGAAATCAGCCTGGTCGATGTTGGCAATAACCAGCTCGTCAGGAGGGGTCAGTTGTGGCTGCGTGCGAGTGAAGAACTTGTCAAAGTTTTCTGCCCCCTTTCCACACTATAAAACAAAAAAATTATAAAATATTATTGTTTGACAAATCTTAATATACAGAAAGAGTACACGGAAAAGGTATATAATAAGGCACAAAATTACATAGGTAAAAGCTCGTAATATAGACATTGCAATGCAGATATATTAGATGGAATACTTATATATTAGATATACTAATTATGGAAATAAGAAACTTTTAAGTATTTAGTTTGCAGGAAATATGCAACGTTATATTTATACGTCTGTTGCCAACTCCTTCATGTCCAATGCACAGATTAACACTCAGATTTCAGATTATATGCCCTAATTCCTCTTCATCTGGATGATGCATTGGCTCAACTGGTTTGGAGGACACAGCTGTGGAAGCCAAACATGACAGTACCTTTGCCCATAATTAGTTTAACTAAGTGTGAATGTAATATGAAATGCCATTTATTTGTTAGAATCTTTAGAATCAATGGGCAGCTTTCATTTCTTCTGTTTTCTACGATAGTATTACAAATCTGGCTCTCTAAACACTTACATACACAGATATAATTATATACACTAAACACAAATAACCTAGTTAGTTAGTTATTACATTAATATCTGACACGTAATTCAAAGTAGACTTCTTTAACCTCCATGTGATGTATGTATTCAGAGCTACTTAAAGGGTTAGTTCACCCAAAAAAATCTCTTTCATTTATGACCTTCACTCATCTTTGTTATACAAACTAAGATATTTTAGATGATATCTGAGAACTCCCTGATCCCTCATACTGTAGATAGCAACAGTTCCAACCTATTTAAAGTCCAGAAAAATATCCAACGAAATCCTCAAAACAGTCCATGTACCTTCAGTGGTTCAATCTGAATATTATCAACTACGAGTTTTATGAGCACATATTCAACAGTTTCTCTTACCCAGTGTCAGTATAGGGTGCAGGTTCAGGAGAGCACTGTGCTCTTTATGCTCTTTTACGCTTTGTCGTGCTGATGATGTTATACCTCAGATATGCCTGTGCTTTGTTTTAAACATGTGAAGTTGTGCGCAGCCATATGAGGTATACATTACAGCACAGTGCTCATGAACGTGCACTCTATACTGACACTGAGGAGAAGAAACGGTTTAATAAACTCATCATTTTTGTTTTATGTGCGCACAAAAGAATTCTCATACCTTCATTATATTCTGATTGAACCACTGAAGGCGCATGGACTGTTTTGAGGATGTTTTGCTGGGGACATTGCTGTCTATGGAGGATGAGGGAGCTCTTGAATTTCAGCCAAAATATCTTCATTTGTGTAACGAAAATGAACGAAGGTCTCAGGGGTTTGGAATAACATCAGGGTGAGTGGTTATTGACAGAATCACTTTAAAGATTATATACATTTGTGGGTAACGAGATGTGCAGTTACAGATGCTTTACATCAGCACTGTTATCAATTGCTGTAAAACAAGAATCATTCGTTGTTTAAATAATGGCTGTCAATTAAACTAAAGAAAGCATAATTTGTACAATTATGTAAGCAGTAAAGTGTGAGAGAGGCTGGGCTCGTGATTTAGTCATGACTGAAGAGCATTTTCAAAAAGTGAAAAAGACAACAAGTCAGCAGTCACTCACACACAAATTATAAACAGATAATTTTTGATGGAATACATAACACGTCGAAGTCTTCTAACACTACATTGACTGTTTCTAAAGTGTTGCACAGTGATACACAGAAACAATGGCTTTATCTTGAACAAAGCTACTGAAAATCCTCATCAAGGAATCAAATTAACCATCTTTTTGTTTTTTAATTACTTGAAGTAATTGATTTAATAATTGCTAAATAATTGAGTGTTCACCCAAAAATTACAATTTTGTCATTTACCTTCATGTCACAAAAATGTGTAATCTTCAAAATGCAAATTAGTGCTTCACATTTGTTTAACAGAAACGCACTACATGTATACTACATTCACTCTATGAGTGAACCAATAAGATTGGAGAAACAATGTGTTTTTTTCTAGCATCTGATGCACAACAACATATGTTTTTGCGTTTGCTATCTGTGATACATGCCATATTTTACTGTATAAAAGGCAAAAACAAATCTGTTCTTCATAAAATGCTATTTGTTTCGAAGATTAGTCAAAGCCTAATGGATGTTGAGCTACATCGAGAGTGAATGATGACAAATTTTTTCATTAATGGTTGAAACATTCCTTCATCAAGAAATGTTCTAAATATTGGAGAAAACGAAGAACAGCATGTGTACATTTAGTTCAACAAAATCATTCCAATTTAAAAGGTTGATATATGGGACTATTAACAATTTATCATAATACTTACTTTTGGCATATCATGCAAATTATATATTTAACCAAACTGCACGCCCAATTTGCATAGACGTACACACACATAAACAGTTATAAGAAGGACAGAAGGATAAGGATATGGAGTTTCCTTTTGTGAAGCTGCCAGATTCTATATGACGTACAGCTCAAGATGTGCCTTAAAATAGAAGTCACCCCTCCCCCTTCTCATTGTATAATATCTGAAAGGAGAGATGAATGGTGACTCCAGCACTGGTCACATGTAAATTACTGTGTCATGCTCTCTTATGAAGCAGAAATTCCTATCCTATCTCAATGATACGACACTGAGGGAGAATCTGGTTGAGGTTTTACAAGTTCACCTCAACAAATATATATACAATGACAACCTGCAACTGTCATAATCACACATTAAAAAAAGTGTACAGTTTTTTAACACAGAGATCCATGTAGGGCACTGCCAATGTCAGTAGTGGAACACTAATGATCGGCTAAATGTTTTAAATGGTAGATGTACGGAATTAAGCCTGTTTAACCCCCACCATTAGTGTGTAAGGGACACACAGGGTCTGTATCTGGCCTACTTTTGGCCCTGAGAGGAGACTGCAGTTCAGCTTCAGGATGTCCCAAGGGAACATCGGGCAATTTTTGAAAGCAAACAAACAAACAAACAAACACAAAAATATTAAAAGTGACAGGTGATGTTCATAACACATTCACATAAAAACAGAGGAACAAAAACTAGAACATTGCAACACAAACACAAGCACACGCATAAATACTCAAGACATTCTAACCCGTCACTTATTTTCTGTTTTGTCCCCAGTGATGTGACAGAATGCTCTATTCGATGATATATGTGTTTGAAAGCATGTGTGCTTGTGAAGGGGAAACAACTACAGCATGACCCACTTTAGAAGTCATATATATGTATGCAGACTGCCTTCGCAGCTTATCCATTCATCTCTCTCTCTCTCTCTCTCTCTCTCTCTCTCTCTCTCTCTCTCACAACACACACATCCATAACAAGGACAATCTAAGCTATTTAATATGACAAATGGCTCCATCTCTGTCCTTTTAATATCTTGGCAAAATATTATCACTTCCTCCATAGGCGTTGCCTCAGAAAAACTATTCCAATTCATAACACGTTTCACCAAATAACAGTGGAAAAAGAATTACCGAATTATCAGAGCACATATCAGGAGGCACAGAATACCAATGAGCATTCATCAGGACAGGCATATGATTATGATTAGTATGTGTCAGGGTGATTTTCAGTGCAACGGTGTTCTTTCTACCTCTATGACATCCTAGATGATTATAGTTTTTTTTTTTTTAATAATTTTGTTTATTTTTTTATCAGTACTGTTAATTCAGTGTTTAATGTTTTGAGTTAAAGCATTTCGTTATTTAGAGCAGACGTCTTCGAATGCTGGTCTTGAGGCACTTGAAGCAGCAAATCAGGCTTTTCAGGATTATTTAATAAAATAGATGCAGGTGTGCTGAAGGAGGTTGGAAATAAACTTTGCAGGCCCCCAGAAGCAGCGTTGAAGACCTCTGATTTAGAGCATTATTTTGGTGCTGTGATTTACCCCGATGGTTTTATGTCTTTGCATAGTCACCTTTTGAAGAAAAATATGATGTATAATATAATTAATTATTAATTATTATTAACTTATTATGTTGCTTACTGTTTTGCTGCTTGTATTATAACAATGGTTATCCATACACTTTAAGGTAAAAAAGCTGAATTTGGCACCTCAGATAGACTGCAATGTAAACAATCATTTGATATAATATACAGTTATAAGTCTGTATAAGTAAAGCATAAAGGCGCCAATATCCAGGGTTCCAATTCTAAAAATTCCAAAGCTAAAAATATCAAATTCCCTGGCTTCGTCTTACTTTCACTGACAAAAAGCTGTATTCTATTCACCTTATTTGTCATGTAAGAGAAGCAGAAGTTCCAGTCTTATTCACTTCCACTCATTTTTAGGCACACAAAACAACTTGTGCTGCTTGTTTTTATTTATTTATATATATATATTTTTAGCATATTTAAAAAAAAATTGTAATGCTCTGTCATAAACACCATGTTCTGCAGTTGACTGACATTTATGACCCTGGACTTAAGTATCATGGGTCTTATCATGTCTTAAGTTTCATGGGTATATTTTTAGCAATAGCCAATAATACATCGTATGAGTCGAAAGGATTGATTTTTTCTTTTGTCTAAGATCAATACAATAATAAAGATCCATGAAGATACTTTATACATTTCCTACCATACAAATATAAAAACTAAATCTTTGATTAGTCATGTGCATTGCTAAGAACTTTGAACAACTTTAAAGGTGATTTTCCTCAATATTTAGATTTTTCTAAAACTCAGATTGCAGATTTGCAAATATTGTCCTAGCAAAACATACATCAGTGGGAAGCTTGCTATTTCAGCTGTCAGGGGATGCATACATCTGAATTTCCAATAATTGACAGTTATGACAGGTTTTGTGGTCCAGGGTCACATTGGTTAGTTCTAGTCATTTACCCATAGCACCAAATAAATCAGAAGTCCAAAATGCATTTGAAGTAAAGATCTAACTTCCACACTGCAAAATAAGATGAATAATGGACATGCTGCTGTTGTGTCACATATCAGGTTTTCACATTAACAGCACTTTCCTCTGTACATGGATACACATAATAAAACCGAATAGACCTGCAAGAATTGTCTTACCACTTTGGGTTTGAATGGAGGCTGTATTTCTCTGTTTGCCAGGCGATCCCAGTCAATTCGACGGAAGAAAGCATGTTCCCTAATATCTCTCTCTCCCTCTAAACCACAGCCCAGGCGTTTTGAAGGGTGTTTGGTCATCAGCTGAGATGCAAGACAAATTGTAATCATCACAATCATTTCATTAACATTTATTAAAGTGAGAAACAACATGGCAAGTTGCATGGGTTTACACAAATATTTTGGGTAAAATATAACTTTGAGCTGACTATTAAAGTGTTGTTAAGGCAGTACAGTATGTGATTCAGCCCATTACTAACCCTGTTTTTGAAAAAGACTAAACGGTGACTTAAATCTGTCTGGAAAACTGGCTTCAGGAAAATGTCTAATTCTTCATCACCCTATAGTCGTGGACTTTTCTGGGTCAGCTTCTGACAGCCACTATGTATCTATTAGTAAGTGGCACAGCTTACAAGACACACATGCGCACACACAGACACACACACACACACACCTGCACAGTTCAGTGATACACAGAAATGAAATAGATGAACTTATACCTATAAGACTGACAGAAAGACAGAAGGTGAGAGATAACATTATAATAGTCAGACAATGTGATGACGCAGATCATCACCTATGTTGTGTCCTGCTTCCACTGGTATACTTGAAAGCACCTTGAGCCGTAATGACAAATTCAATATGTGGAAATTAAACATTTATCTTTCACCTTGATGGAAGTTCTTTCTGAAACATTATGGCAATTTAATGCTATTTTGGTCTTTAAAGCAAAATTGGCACTTTAATTCAAAATCAGTCATGGAGTTCATTGGTGTCTGGAATCTTGGCTAGTTTATGCATGCAAACGCTTTATCATGGCACTGCCACTGTATATTGTCATGGATGTTTACAGTTATGCATTGTACAGTAAAAAAACATGCAGAATTGTAAAGACGTGAGAAAGAGAGGTGATATCTATACAAAAAAAAGAGCCAAAAATATTGAATCTTGTAATGTCTTTGTTGATGTCATTTAATAAAGATGATATAGACTTCCGGTGTACCACAGTAGTCAACTGAAAAAAAAGATCCATTTCACTTACATTCTAAACATCTGGCAAGGTAAAATAATTAAAGTTTTAGTCTTTAGTCATACTGACATTGAATCCAATAACAACGAACTGGATTCATGGCAAAAGGAAGCCTAAACCCTGATAAGACTGTTATTAAAAATGAAACCAGGGTTCATGTGCTTTTTATCTAAATTGGATCAGCTTCTCCAGTGAATGTCTGATTGGCTCTGCAAAGATGCATGCAATATAATTGATTAAAAGTAGTTCCAGCAATACAAGGAACATTTTTTTTTCCTACATTTTAGTAATTTTCAGTGAACATTCTTTAGGACAGTGGTTCCCAACTCCGCTGCTTTTACATATACTGTATTGATATCAAATATTAGCATATTTTGTTAGCATGACCTTGGATTCATAGAAACAGCTGCAGATCTGTTCCAAAGGTTAAGATCGAGATATCTGAAAGCAAGACTAAGGCATTTGGTGGATTTTGTGCTGGCTTAGTTAAGCATTAAAACCTCACCCCTTTGCAGATGGAAACTGCTTCCTTGGACAAGGTTTTAGAGTACGAGACATTGTGTTCCATAATGGACTGGAAAAGTTCATCTTCATCCTCACCATCAAATGGAGGCTGAGAAGAGGAAAAAAAAGAACATAGTTAATATCGTATTAAAGTAAATTATTATTAACTATACAGTCTGATAATAATATGGGTTCTAAAGCTCTTGCAAATGTGACATTTTACAATTTACTATAAGCTTGTTATCTTAAAACATACCACGAGAAAGACAATCATTATGGCTGGACAAAGTAATGATACCATGGTTTATTTGTAAGACCTTTCACTGATCTGCCACTTTATTAGGCACTCCTGTTTAACTACTCGTAAATATAAATATCTAATCATCCAAATCACATGGCAGCAAATCAAGGCATGCAGATAAGAGGGACCTCTCAATCTGCTCCCTTGTTCAGTTGTCAGGTCTCAGTCACAAAAATTCTTCCCGTGTACTATGTTTGCTTCCTGAAAAGTCCCATAATGTATAATGAAAACTACGAATTGATGCTCACTATACAGTATGCTCCCTTAACTTCATCTTCCCTTAAGTTCTGAAGTGTCACTAAGATCACTAAGCATAATGACATACAAGAGACTTTTTTTTTTTATTGTTATTTGTTTATCTTGACCATAAATTAACATATTTACACAGGTACAGAATTATCTAGAAAAGATTTAGAATTAATAAATGGTGGAAATTGTTGCTCGTATAATAATATTTATCTTTTAAGTACTTAAAATAAGTGAAAAAAATATCAGTTCTGTTGTTGTTTATAAATTCCAGATGTGATGTTGCACAACAAGGACGTTCTCGTGTGACCATCGATGTACCAATGTTTAGTGAAGTAAACTTCTTACTGTCCTTACCAGTGCCTAAATTTGTGTACTGTACATGACATACTGACTCGTGACCCCAGGAGCTATAGGGAGATGACTGAGACCAAGGTCAAGATGATTTCTGCTGAAATTAAAAACTAACATCAGAATGGGAAAGAAAAGGTGATTTCATTGACTTTGAACAGGGCCTGGTTGTTTGTGTCAGAAGTGCTGGTCTGAGTATTTCATAAACTGCTGATCAACTGGGATTTAATGCACAGTCATCTCTGCTGTTGACAGAGAATGTTCTGAAAATGATCAAATAACCAGTGAGTGACAGTTTAGTGGGTCCAAGAGGTCAGATAAGAAGGGTCCGTGTGGTTCAAAAAAGGAAAAAGGCTTTAGTGCTTTAATGTTATGTTTCATGTGATTACACAGTTAATGGGTTCTCTCATTGGCTGCGTGTTCTAGTCCTGTTTTCTCATGAGCACATGGTTTGTGTTGTCTTTGTGTCATGTGCTCTCCTGTCTATTGTCTAGTCCCACCCTCCTCGTTAACCCATTATTAGTTAATCCTGTTCACCTCTCGATTAATTATTTCTCATTTATAGCTCCCTCTTGTCTACTGTTCTGTGCCAGTTCGTTGTTGAACATACGCCATTCCTGTCTATTTTCCAGTCCTGTCCTGTCTTGTCCAGCCCTGATTCCTGCCAGCCTGCCCAGTCAAGTTTGTTTGTTTGTTTATTTGTTAATGTTTTCTCCCTCAGGGTTTTTGTTACCTTATATTTTATTTTTATAATAAAAACCCATATTATTTGCTGGATTTGAGTCCTTGCCCCTTTCCCTTCCTGAAACCTTGACACATAGATCCATCCTGCCATGTATTAACAGTTTGAGCACCTATTAGCTGATCATTGAGCAAATGGGCGTACGATTATTTCACTTAAATAGCCTCCATCGTCACCAGATATCAATCCAATAGACCATGTCAGGGATGTGCTAGATCAAGAAATTCACAGATGCCCAGCCAACAAATTTGCAGCAACCATGGGGTGATATCACAGTATGGACCAAAAACTCTGCACAATGGTCCCAACACTGTGTTGAATCTTAAGACGTATGAAACAAAGTGTCAGTACAACACCATTTAAACAACATGGTATGAATATGCAAATATGGTTTAATGTTGTTTATGTTGTCTATTAAGTAGATTTTTGTTGTTGTTGTTGTACAAATGGCAAGGCTATTTTAATACTTTAGGAATATACGAGAAGATACACTGATACATTGAGATACATAACAAGATTAGACAGAACAGATTGTTTTGATTGTAAACGTACACCAGCTAAATGAATGGATCAATTGAACTTCTTTTTTTAGGACACCAATCTATATAGCTGACAGACTTAAAGATTATTTGATATCTAGACCATTAATAGAGAAATAAACACAGATTTGAGATTATAATTATTGTCTAATAAATGATATGGAATTCTTTAAAACATTTTACATTTTCATCCAGAGCTCTTCTCTAGATGTACTGATGGTGTCAGTATTATACTCTATGTGTTTGATTTTCTTTATATTTCTGTTCATTTTTGTTTTCCAAACACACAAGACATGGACTTTATTTAAACATTTTGAAAGCTACAATGCATATTATAAGACCCCAGAAAGTCACAACCACCACTGTAAGATTTTAATAGTTATAAACTTATAAACTCACTTGTCCAGCCAGCATCTCATACAGAAGGACTCCATAAGCCCACCAGTCCACAGAACGACCATACGGCTGATATGCTATTATCTGAAAAAAGACAGCACAAAAAACCCTACACGTTACTTTTAAAGATCAGCATAATATCAACACAATGAATTCCACTCATTAATAATTATATGAAGAATTATTACGCTCCCATTGTTCCTATAATCTGGATGCACAAATCTACATTCAAATAAATGTATTCTTCTGACTGATGTTGTAATCCAGTCAAAATATATAAACAACCAAAAATTTAAGTAAATTTACTATTTAAGTCAAATGTGTAAGACAAACAGACATACATACATACATAGAAAATCTTTTTTTTAATAAGTCATATCTCAGAATTTCCCACAGCTTGCAGTCAGCTTTCTTGGCTGATGCAGTTTGTAGCATATTCAGTGTGTGTGTGTGTGTGTGTGTGTGTATGCAACATCACGCTAACCCTATGTGACAGTTTTAGATCATGGCTGTAGCCGCTCAAGGTTTGGTTTGTGGGTTTAGATGTTGAATCTTTTCAACACACACAGTACACACAGTAATATTCACTAGGGAGAAAAAAAACCATCCACTAATATACAGCTGACAGCATAATGGAGGAAAACATATTTTACGAATGTTTACCTAATCCCGGAAAGTGAACAGTTATTTCGTAAGTAGAGAAGCTCATGAACCTAAAGATGGTTTATTATATTAATAATTTTGTAAAACGTTTATAATAAGATCAGTTTACCAATATTAGTTAACTGTAGAAATACTGAATTTACTCAATTTTATACCTCAATACCTCAATTTACTTATAATATTCTTTTTTAAAAAAGGAAAAACTGTTAAAAGTTAAAATCCGTTTAATCGACACACACAAAAGACAAACAAACTGCATTTTAGACAGTGTAGAAATATTTGAAATATTACAAAATATCAATTTATATAAAACATTTCATTAATGTTTACAAATGAAACCTAAAGAAATGACCATATTCAAGTGGTATATGTTACGAGCTGTAATTAGCTTATTTTAAGAATAAAAACAAAAGCAAAAGTATATGGTTAGTCATGTATGTAACTGCTGTTCTACCTTTGACACACTTTACACTCAAGTTAACATGCAGCTACATGCCCCCAGATAACTTGCATTACCGCTGCATAATATGTAGGTCAGTCAGAGAAAGAGACCAAAAGAGAGAGAGAGAGAGAGAGAGAGAGAGAGAGAGAGAGAGAGAGAGAGGAAGAGAGGAAGAGTGATGCTTTGGTGAAAAAAAGGTGGAGGGCCAAACACCACAGTGTTCGTTATATATAAGATATAACAGGAAAAAGAACTAATGGTTTGTAAATGTATGTGCGGACACTTTTGATTGAAAATGGCACTTAAAGGAATGGCACTTGAAAGATACAACTATATCATCTTAATTCTGACATAGTAAATCATAAGTTTGATTTAAAGTACTCTTTTTTAAATATAAATTATAATTCATAATTATTCCTGATTCTAACACAACCCCATTTTTGAGTGTAGTTTTATTTTAGAGCAAAAACTAAAGCTGCTGCTCTCTATTATTTTCAGCTGTCTTTTTTCAGGTTCATACGTGAACTCTACAAGCTGCAATATTACAGCCCACTGATACACCCGAGATGAATTAAAACATCAAATGGGAATATTTCTACCAGGCCATGTGATCTGATCAACCAAAATATCATTTAATATCAGAGGTGTAAACATGGCCTTTGTGACATATTAACTGCAGTTCATCTGGCACCAAACTTTGTCAGTTAAGCTGGATTGGTTAGTTGGGATTTTGTTTTTGGTAGAATATGAATGGAGAGTATTCGCTTTTGAGTGTGTGGAGATATCTTATGTTCTTCTAAAACCTTTGTTTAGAAGAAAACTCTGCCTCCCACTGCCATGTCACACTACTACATCTGAAGTGTGTGGAGGAGAAGAACAATCTGAGAGATATCTGAGAGAGAGAGAGAGCAAGAGAGTTACTGTGAGGATGAGAGTTTGTGTCTGAGGATGTCACAGCAGATTAAGGTCATCAAAATAAAGTGTGGAAGGGCAAGATATAACTTGTTTTTTAAAAGAGCGTGTGTGACATAAGGGCAAAACAGCTGCCACTTGTGAATGCATCCTCATGTTCCCAGAGAGTGCTCTGGGAAGTTAAGTTAAAAGGAGCTTCAGCAGAGTTAAACAGGGTAAAAGGTACACAAACAAGGGCCTTTTTTTTTAATGATGAAAAATTGGTTCTGAGAAAGAAGGTAGAAAAAAATGCAGTAGCGTTCAGAATTACTGAAATAGTAAGCTGCAGCAACAGTTTCAGTTGGGAATTCTCAATAATTGTAATGAACACTTTCACACATTTTCATAATTATTGACATCATATTTTGAGAAATTATTTATTCGTTTATAGAAAAGAAAAAAAAAGACATTTATAACATTAATATTTTTGTTATGTTACTGTACCTCATTATTAAATGACAGAAAACTGGTTTCTAATAGGGGAGTGGGGCAAATGAGACAGCTTTCTCTCTATGCTATTGTGGGTTCTTCTTTTACTACTGGAGCAAACAGAAAAGCCAAAATGTCATGGGCAAAACAAAAGGTACGGGCCAAGTTCCAGAAGATACATCACAATAGATAGTAGCAGTGTCAAGTATTCACAGAAAATTATTTACAAGTATTAACAGAAAAAATACTGATATATTATTAATTAAATTATTAATTATTAATTAAAAGAGTATTGCAATATACCGGTAATGGCGAAAGCCCAATAATTAAAAGTCAACAGAACCCCTTACAATACTATACCCATAAATAATCTAGTTTCAGCGGCATTGTGAGGGCTTTGTGAAGTCACATTCTTACTTGACAGCAGTCACAATGCTAATTAAATGTAGAATACCATGAAAAAGATCAATTCGAACTGAAAATAATGTTCAGTATCTACAGTGGTGAATCTACAGTAGCTCACCATTTTAGAGAAATTCCCACTTTGCATTTGAATTCTGTTTGACAGAACAAATGTTAAAATATTAAAAGCGATGACATGGAATGTAAACATTTACAATTAAAATTATCTTTATTCTTTCTATACTGCTTTTACTATGTAGACTGTGTCAAAACAGCTTAACATAGAAGCATAAAGTATAAAGAGAATGTAAATGGATATTTAGTCTCTAGACTAGATTAGATATTATTTTATCTTTGTATTTTCATAGTCCAACCCTATTTAGAAGTATTTGCAGCAGCATCATGATTATAATATTCAAGTGTAATATATTTGGATACCACATTGGAATAATGACTTGTTATTAGTGCTGTTTACATTTGTACTTGTAAATATATTATATATTAGAATGTCAGTGGTAATGTGTGGTCTTTAAATGGACAAAGGTGTATATCTGCAATTATGGTAAAGAGTTAAGCTTGAAAATGTATTGGACTGCATTTTGCAATATACTAGCGCCTTTTGTGGCCTCTACAGAACTGCAATAAGCTGAATTTTGCATCTTTTGCCAAGCACAGTTGTTTAATCACTTTAGTTTGTGACATTTGCTCACTAAGTGAACACAATTTATTTTATTGCTTAAGTACATAAGTTATGTTACTTTCGACAATTTTGTTACATTAGTGTTACTTTGTTACATTAGCGTTACAAAATTAGACATGTTAATATTATTTAATGAAACTTAGTTAGCATATTATTTGCCATAATTATTAGCCCTCCTGAATTATTAGCTCCCCTGTGTTTTTTCCCCTCCAATTCCTGTTTAACGTAAAGAAGATTTTTTCCAACCCATTTCTAAACATAATCGTTTCAATAACTAATTTCTAATAACTGAATTCTTTTATCTTTGCCATGATGAAAGTACATCATATTTTACTAGATATTTTTCAAGATACTAGTATTCAGCTTAAAGTGACATTTAAAGGCTGAACTAGGTAAATTAGGTTAATTAGGCAAGTTAGGGTAATTAGGTAAATCATTGTATAACATTGGTTTGTTCTGTAGACAATAATAAAATAAAATGCTTAAGGGGGCTAATAATATTGACCTTAAAATGTTTTTAAAAAAAAATTAAAACTGCTTTTATTCTACCTGAAATTAAACAAATAAGATAACAGAATTAAACAAATAACAGAAGAAAAAATATTATAGGAAATACTGTGAAAAATCCCTTGCTCTGTTAAACATCATTTGGGATATATTATATATTTATAAATTTTTTAAATAACAATATTTATATAAAAATATTTATAAAAATATATTTATAAAATAAATAAATAAATAAATCACATCAGGGCTAATAATTCTGATGTCTGACTTGTATGTATGTATGTGTGTGTGTATATATATATATACACATTTTAAATGAAGGCAAAACCTTTCCTTAGTGTTTCTGTTAACACATTGTCCCCGAGTATTCTACAAGTTACCCAAAAAGACATTTAGGATTCGTTGGTCTCAGGGGAGACGAGAGATGCTGTCTCCCTCTTTAACCACTGATAAGGCTGTTGGACATTGTGACAAACAGTGTTTGCTCTAAACACTGCTGCTAGACACATTAACATTCACACTGGTGGTCTGTCTGGCAGGACACACTCTGCCACTCACCTCTGGAGCGATGTAGTCTGGCGTTCCACAAAATGTACGAGTGCTCACACCCTCCACAATATTCTCCTTGCACATACCAAAGTCGGCGATCTTAATATGACCCTCTGCATCCAGCATAACATTATCTAATTTCAGGTCCCTGAAAGACATGGAATTAACACAGCAGTTCGTTACCATAGACAGATTTTTAGTGAAAACAGGTGGATATGGTTACAAAAAAACAAACTAGCAAACAATCTATCAAACAGAACAAAAAAAATCTCCCTATTGTTGTTTTAAACTTGTATAATTTTTACAGAACATAAAACAAATAAATATCAGAAATGCTGGTAACCAAACTGATCTGATTACCTTCAAAATTAAAAATGTCAAAATAAAGCTACTTTGTAACCTCTATTTTAAGTTTTTCTCATTTAACACAACAAAGGCTTTACACTGTCTTTGGGTGGTAATTTAATTTATAACCAAATTAAAGGTGCAAATACACTGATTTTACAGTCAAAGATAAAATGAAAAGTAATAATGATAAAATGAACTATACTTGAAGATAAAACGATTAGCCTGTGAAATTTGTATTTTTTTCCAAATATTTCCCAAGTGATGTTTAACTGAGCATGTCATTTAAAAAAAATAAATAATTCCTATTATATTTTTCTTCTGGAAATATATTATTTCAGTTTTCAGTTAGTTTGGTTGGAATAAAAACAATAATTACATTTGTTTTAACTGTTTAGGTCAATGCTATTAGCCTCTTTAAGATTTATTAGCTCTCTCTCTCTAACCTATTTAAGATATTAAATTGGACTTTAAGCTGAATACTATTCATTCATTCATTTTCTTTTCGGTTTAGTCCCTTTATTAATCTGGGGTCGCCACAGCGGAATGAACCGCCAACTTATCCAGCATATGTTTTACGCAGCGGATGCCCTTCCAGCTGCAACCCATCACTGGGAAACATCCACACACACTCATTCACACACATACACTCCGGACGATTTAGCTTACTTAATTCACCTATACCGCATGTCTTTGGACTTGTGGGGGAAACCAGAGCACCCGGAGGAAACCCACGCCAACACAGGGAGAACATGCAAACTCCAAGCTGAATACTAGTACTTACTAAATATACTGAATACTTACTAAAAAGCTAGTAAAATATTATGTACGATTATAATTGAAATTCAAAGGAGAGCTAATAATTTTGTCTTCAACTGTAATTGTCATATGTTATTAATCGGAAATGAAAACGTTTTCTTTTTCTCACACGGACATAACTAAAATGTTGTCAATTTTAGTAAATCTAAAAAGCAACTGCAGTGGATTTAGTTTTTTCTCTGAAACAAGGACTCTGTCTCTTTCACTCCTGCTGACGTCAGTTAATCTGTTTGCTCTATTTCCCTAGGCCAATTCAGTCGCCAAATTACTAGGTTTAGCTCCTAAAGAGAGGCAGAATTGAATGAATTCACTGTTGAAGGTTTTTTTTTTAACATCGTTTGAATGGAGACGAGCCATTAAAGTATATTTTACAGATATGGCAATGTGACTTTTTTGTTTGATTTTTCTAAGCATTAGAGACATATATGACCTTTACTAGTGTATTTAAAACTAAAATCAAAACGCATTCAGTAAAAAATAAACAAATAAATAAACTAACCCAGATTTTGCACTTTCATTTAAATAATTTTTACATTTTTGGTAAAACTATGACTATTGTGTCTGTTGTGTAATTACTCTTAATTATTGTCTTCTAGTGACAGCAGTCATACTAATTACATCCGATTAAACATTAAATCCATAGAGAAAAAAGTTCTAAATGAGTATTGTATGTGTTCACCTGTATATGATTCCTTTCTTGTGCAGGAAGAAGAGCCCGACAGCAATCTCTGCAGCATAGAACCTGTAAACACAGAGCAGATTCTTTCACATAAATTCACCTTAGTCGATAAACAGAATTAAGGTGATGTAAATCTTAAACAGGAAACACAGGCACGGTACACCTACTGTAAATAAACACAACAATAGGATTACTTACACAGCCTGTGGCTCCTTAAATTTGCCCACTTGCTGGATGTGGTACATAAGATCACCACCATTAACATACTCCATCACAAAATACAGACGATCCTATGACAAAAATAACATTTATGAAACAGTTAAGACAAACTTCACTGCTGGCCTTGTCTGAAAGTTTGTATATTTATTTGATCAGAATTGATTGAAATGATTTTGAACTGTATCTTAGGGATTACTTACCAGTAGGAATAAAATTAAAAACAAGTTTGCTCTTGATTGTCATACAATTATGTTCATGTTACAATACAATTCCATTAGCTTTGTTTGTACTAGGGCTGCACGGTATTGGGAAAACATTGCGATATTGTTGAATATTGCGAGAACGATATTTCTTGCAATAACATTACCCTAGACACAATCTATTTTTGTTAAGATTACAAAAAAATCATACATGTTTATTGATCATACAAAAATATTAAAACATATACAATATTTTACCCCTACTGTGCAATAAAAGTGCAATACTTTCTCATACGCACTCGTACACAGCACCTTATAACAATTTACAGTGCAATACTTTTTTTTAACTTTTTCTACGCAGTTGTACACAGCACCTTATAACTTGTATATTTATAACAAATCTGTACATACAATTAATCATCCAGAGCTTTTGACTGATTGCATCTCTGTTTAATGTTTGTTGTCTTTTTCATATTTATTTCGTGTTGTCACTTTATGTACACTGGAAGCTTCTGTAGCCAAAGCAAATTCCTTGTGTGTGTAAACACACTTGGCAATAAAACTGATTCTGATTCTGATATTAAACACAAAAAACAAAAAAAAATCAGATATTAAACATAAAAACATATAAACATAAAAACAATCTAATTCAGGCAAAAAAAACAAACAAACCCCAACACGAATGACTAAAAATATTGGTAGATATTCAGATTTCTGGTTTGGTTTTGCATGTAGACATGTAAACACAAAATGCCTTACTCTCAAACATTATTTTTTTATACACATGTAACCACACAGCATCTTAAAACTAGACCATCTTTTAAGCAAAACATTTTCTTGCCTGTTTTTACAAAAATCTAATGAATAAATAAAGTATACAGTCTTTAAATAATTGGTATTTAGTGGAAATACTTAACATCTTGTCAACATCCACATAAATAAAGCAATTAAATATTAACATGTAGATTTGCAATGATTTAACGTTAGATTATTTGTCTTGTGAATCCCACAGCTCTTGCCAATAGCAAAACAGCACCTATGTGGGAGGACCTATCTCATTGGTCAAATTTGGACAACCTCTGCATGCAACAATAATGCTTGGCACATAAAATATATTCAGGTTATCGCAGCTCTCTGTCATATGGATTTCCCATAGACTATTATCGCAATACCGATAATTCTTCCATATATCATGCAGCCCTAGTTCGTGCACATATTTCTTAAAAATCAACCAACTTGAATCACTTAATTACTGCAATATAGTTAATTAAATAGATATATAAATACAATCAAAGTGACTGAACATTACAGACATTACTCCAACTGACTACAAATCACTCTAAATGGCAAATTGGGGCAAACATCTGGGAAAACGTTTAAGTGTATTTCAGGCTTTATTCTAATCTCACAACAATCTCTTTCTAAAATATTATTAATATTTATTAAACATATTTATTTAAATAACTTTATTAACATCATTTACATTCAGAAAATTTTTAATATTATAATGATGAATTTTTTTGTTGTTGAGTTTTTAATGCTTTTAATGATCTTTAGAGAAGATGGCTGCATCTCTAATTTCTTCCCCCATCATAACAACAGCTGATTAATCACCTCACCATCAGTCGCTATTGTCAAAGAAGAGTTTTTGTTTGCTTTCTTTTGATCAGTTTTTTTAAGGTATTTAATTTTGTGTTTTTCACTTTCCAATTATAATTCATTCATTAATGTTCTTTTCGGCTTAGTCTCTTTATTAATCAGGGGTCGCCACAGCGGAATGAACTGCCAACTTATCCAGCTGCAACCTATCACTGGGAAAAACCCATACACTCATTCACACACATACAATACTGACAATTTAGCTTACCCAATTCACCTATAGCGCATGTCTTTGGACTTGTGGGGAAAACCGGAGCACCCGGAGGAAACCCACGCAAACACGGGGAGAACATGCAAACTCCACACAGAAATGCCAACTGACCCAGCGGAGGCTCGAACCAGTGACCTTCTTGCTGTGAGGCAACAGCGCTACCCACTGCGCCACCCCTCCAATTATAATGTTAGACTATATTGGTGGTTTGAACTAGCTGTGTTTATATATTTTTTGTCATTGTTTTTACATATTAATATTAAAAATGGATTCCAATTTATTGATATGCTCAGTGCATAAACTAAATGTAAGAATTCAAATTTAGTGTACACTGTACATTTAATGTAAATCCATGATTTTTTTTTTCAGAAAGGTTTCTTTATTTGGAATTTTAATATACAGTACATTCCATGACTGTAGTATTTGCTCTTCCCATGTCTTTCATGCTAATATTGTACACTACAGGGGAAATCCTTAAGTTTTATTATATGCAAAGACATTTATACATTATAATGCTAAGGGTGAATTATGTCTAAATCCTTTTTGGGACAAAATGTAAATGCCTATATATTCCAATACCAAAGCACATTAACATAAAAAAGTGCATTATTTTTATTATTGTGCACATTCAATCCTTCTAAGGCACTCTGATTTGCTAAAAGGCAGATGTTTAGTATGCCGTGCCATTAGTGGGATTACCATTTAGCCCACAGCCAAAATGATGTCTAACAGAGGCTTCTGTTTATTCTCAAAGCTGGCCGTTGTGGCTGGCTAAATTCTTCTGCCCCCGCCGGACAACAATAAAATTTAATTGTATTCAAGAAGTTTATTTCCATAAAACACAAAAAAAAATTCAGTAATTTCTAATAATGATTGATATATTGATATCTAGGGCTGCACGGTGGCGCAGTGAGTAGCACGATCGCCTCACAGCAAGAAGGTTGCTGGTTCGAGCCTCGGCTGGGTCAGTTGGCATTTCTGTGTGGAGTTCGCATGTTCTCCCCGTGTTTGTGTGGGTTTCCTCCGTGTGCTCCAGTTTCCCCCACAAGTCCAAAGACATGCGGTACAGGTGAATTGGTTAAGCTAAATTGTCCGTAGTGTATGTGTGTGAATGAGTGTGTGTGGATGTTTCCCAGAGATGGGTTGCAGCTGGAAGGGCATCCGCTGTGTAAAACATATGCTGGATAAGTAGGCGGTTCATTTCGTGAGGTCTATTATATTTTATATAAACATATATGATATAGACGATGCAGTCATTTTAAATAAAAGTGTCTATGCATGATTATTCAGGGTGTAAGTTTCTTACCACAGTCTGGAAGCAAGAATGAAGCTGGGTGAGGAATGGAGGCTTGTCCTGCTGAGCCAGAACTCGCTTCTCCACCATGGTGCATTCAACATCATCATCCTGAATGACCACATCCTTCTTCAAGATTTTTATAGCAAATAGTTCATCGCAAGACTTCATCTCTGCCAGCATGACCTGTGTAAGCAGACAACAAAAGCTTAAACTACCAGCAGTGAGGATATATACATACATACAGTCGTGGCCAAAAGTTTTCAGAATTACATAAATATTGGAAATTGGAAAAGTTGCTGTTTAGGTTTTTATAATAGGAATTTGAATGTTATGAAGAGTGATCAGATGAATTGCATAGTCCTTCTTTGCCATGAAAATTAACTTAATCCTGAAAAAAAACTTTCCACTGCATTTCATTGCTGTCATTAAAGGACCTGCTGAGATCATTTCAGTAATCGTCTTGTTAACTCAGGTGAGAATGTTGACGAGCACAAGGCTGGAGATCATTATGTCAGGCTGATTGGGTTAGATTGGCAGACTTGACATGTTAAAATGAGGGTGATGCTTGAGATCAGTGTTCTTCCATTGTTAACCATGGTGACCTGCAAAGAAACGCATGCAGCCATCATTGCGTTGCATAAAAATGCTTCACAGGCAAGGATATTGTGGCTTCTAAGATTTCACCAAAATTAACAATTTATAGGATCATTAAGAACTTCAAGGAAAGAAGTTCAATTCATGTTAAGAAGGGTTAAGGGTGTCCAAGAAAGTCCAGCAAGCACCAGGATCCAGCTATCTCCTAAAGAGGATTCAGCTGCGGGATCAGAGTGCCACCAATGCAGAGCTTGCTCAGGAATGGCAGCAGGCAGGTGTGAGCGCATCTGCACGCACAGTGAGCGAAGACTTTTGGAAGATGGCCTGGTGTCAAGAAGGGCAGCAAAGAAGCCCCTTCTCTCCAAAAAAAAAACATCAGGGAGAGATTGATCTTCTGCAAAAATTATGGCGAATGGACTGCTGAGGACTGGGGCAAAGTCATATTCTCAGATGAAGCCCTTTCCGATTGTTTGGGGCATCTGGAAAAAGACTTGTCCGGAGAAGAAAAGGTGAGTGCTACCATCAGTCCCGTGTCATGCCAACAGTAAATCATCCTGAGACCATTCATGTGTGGGGTTGCTTCTCATCCAAGGGAGTGGGCTCACTCACAATTTTGCTCAAAAACACAGCCATGAATAAAGATTGAACAGCAACTTCTTACAACAATCCAACAACAGTTTGGTGAAGAACAATGTATCCACATATATACATATAAATACACACACACATATATAT
>CAIGQW010055671.1:9598014-9608095 GCA_903798125.1 Danio choprae | reverse complement strand
TGTGTGTGTGTGTGTGTGTGTGTGTGTGTGTGTGTGTGTGTGTGCGTGGGTGTGTGTGCGTGCGTGTTATGCAATTCGAACTGACTATGAATGTTATCAACTGCAGTAAGTATCAAAATCAGGCTTCTGACAGTTCAAAAAATCAGATCTGAAATCCATATGCAGGTCATTGATGTTCCCTGTTGAACTATTGCAATCTTATATGAAGCATTTCATAACAGTTTAGACACGCACACGCATACAGATTAGATAAGTCAACAAGGAAATACCTGCCACACATTTACCTGACTCAAACCCTCAGAAAGGTTAAAATTTGAATATCTAAATATGTCGACACAAAAGGCAAATGCAAACATGTGGTATGCCACTAATATCTGTGACAATAAATACAATGAAATGCGAGTGGCATAATATAAAAAACAGATATATGTATATTTCAAACAAATAATTAAATAGTGGAAGATATGTGGAGGGACTTTATACTGTGAAGCAGACACTTGCAGACTAGAAATCAATAACACAATTTGTCAGTAAATGCAAATGTCACCATTGCCAACTGCAATGCCTGAATTATCTGTGTTAGACAGGTAGGAGGCGCCATACACTTTTATTACACCACATCTCTGTTTCTCTTTACATGTATTTATCCCTTTGTAGAAAACAACTATTAACAATATACAAGTACTGACCGGATGTAAAGAAGTGATCCTTATTTCACAGTATGTGCCATTCTAAAATTTAAAAGAGCTTCAATTAATTGGTCATAATTAATGGACACATTGAAATTAAATCGCTTGTCTGGCATGACTGACAAGCCAAATGTGTGAAAAAGAATGTGGATGAAACATAAATACCCACAACTTATGGATGGTATGCAGGGAAATTCAGAAAAAAGGAGCAGGGATGTCTGTAGTAGGAGAGAGTATGCAAATGTATGTTTTCCAAATGTTGAATCTCTCAGGAGGACATTAAATGGAGTCGGGACCACAAACAGATTAAAAAAAAAAGTTATTCTCATAGGCCACCACTTTAAAATAAATATGCATTACTGGCATATTTATCTTCCACTAAGGGTAAATATTTTTCATAGCTCTTTAAAGGCACTTTAAAGAGACACTAATGTGACAGAACATAAAAGCATACAATATGGCTAAAAGTATATGGATTCCAGTGATGACAAATCTTGATGCTAGATCCCACAGTGACATTCTAAAGAATTATGTGCTTTTAACAGAATGAGAAAGGCTTTTTATACAAATATATGACAGCGCCTGTGCTATATTTACAAAGTGAGATCCATGTAAAAATATGGGGCAGTTGTTTGCTTGATTCTGATTGGCTGATGAACATTCTAAACTGTGCAGTTATTTTCATGGAAACGCACAAAGTAGTTCCAGGCGGGTTTTGACCTCATCACAGTTCCATTTAGCTATTTTTTTAATTTATAACCGTCAAAAATCAAATCAAAACAAAACAAACAGCTTATGTGTGTAAAGCTTATGTGTGTAATTTTCTTGTGGGGAGTCGTAAATGACGAATGGGCGTCGTGACACAAGATTCAATCGTTTCTTCTTGTGTAATGTGGCATAGTTCATGACAACCGATACAGTGAAAGTCTAGCATGTTTAATTTTTTTCCAGTTCCGACGAGCTCCGTCACGTGGGTGACACTGGGCAATAGGAGTACATAATTTCTCAGTTATATCCACAGGGGCTGTCGTTAATCCGCAGGACAGGTAATCAAAAAACAGGCTGCATATTTACTTATGGGTGGGTCTCGGGCAGATAAGATCAATCACTGATTATGCAAACTTTAACTACTTTCTCTGAAGTATTAAAGTGTTTTAAGCAATTTTAATTGACAGACTGGCACAAATATGCAGACATCTCCATTCTCACGAGTTTCTGAGTTCTCTCAGACTTCCGACCGAGTGCGTTCTTCCGAGGTAATCTGGAAACACGTTCAGTGGTGCTAATACATTGTAAAAGCATGTCTTGCTTATTCAAATTACTTGATTAAACTAATTAAATTGAAACTCACCGGCAATGGATGATTTTGCCATTAACAATGAAAACAGTTTAATAGGTTTCTCTGAAACTGTAAATATTTCACTTTCATTTTATTTAGGCTAGATTTTATTTTATTTAAAAAAGTTTGTGCTTTGACGCTGAAGCATATAGTGGACTGGCCTCCTCAAATGTTATTCCCTATTCTTGTTTATCTAGTAGATAACTGACCAACATAAAATACATTAAAATTAAGATACACATTATACCAAACAAAATTCGTTTAAAAAAGATATTCTTTCCAAGAAAAAATATACAAATTATTGTTTTATTTGTGCCCGTCCACTACTCAGCTGTGCGGGTGGATTTGTTCTGCTCTGTGGAAAATAAGGATTTAACTAATGCTTCACTGTAATTGTTGTATCACAAACCTCATGATTTAATATGTCTTTATTTTGTCTTGAGCATCTGATTTTTCCTTGGTGCTGATGCGCTTTCATTTTCTCTGTCTCACTTGCGGCTTGTTCAGGCGAGGGAGTGTTTAATAAGCAACTCATGGCTGGAAAATATACATTTAGATTAAAAAATATATATATCTTAATATTAAAAAGAAAATATATGTTTGATCTTATCAATGTCATAATGCTCCTAAACAATAATAGCCTAGTTGTGGTGGTTTTTATTGAGTGTTTATTGAGATTGAAATAAGATAGAAAAAACATTGAAATTAATATAAGAAATATTGTTATAGCAACACGTGACTGCTTTGGGAAAAAACGCTCGTCGTAGACGTTACGGGATGACAGATCGTGAAGGAACGTGTAGTCTGGCACATTTGTTACCCATGACAAGTTAAGACCCAAGACAAAATCGCCACATAGTGACTTTCGTAACCCACAATAAAAATCGTGTGATCTGACCAGGGCTTAAGACTAGCTTCTTACACATCTCATCCAAAGCCTTCTGAGAAAAAAAACAAAACAACAACTGACAAATGTGTTCAAATAGAACATATGAACAGCGTCTTTACATGTGCTAACCATAGTATAAGCAGAATAATTGATGATGGGCCATTAACTTATTAGAAAGAATCCACAAAAAATATTTAATGGCTTCACTGTTTTCACTAAAATTATGAAGTGAAAAATATAAGTTCTGCTGTTCTTCATCAATTCCAGTTGTGATGTCCATGTACTCTTGTATCACCATCAGTGTCCCAATGTGTATTGAACCAAGCTACTAACTGTCATTACCAATGCCCAAATTCAATACATGACAAACTGATCCATGAACTCGGGAGCTAGAGAGCTGATTGAGGTTTGACCCCATGTCAAGTGTGGAAGATTTAATAGGCCTATACATAAAACTCAGGCTTAAACTCCTAATGAGCACCTTTGGGATGAACTGGAACAATTAGCCAGACCCCATCATTCAATACCAGTAGCTACTGTATGTGTCCATCCAAAGATGCAACTGGCTATGTACGCCTGCTAAAACAAAATCACATGACTTTTGATTGTTGTGCACAGTTTTTGTGTATGCTGATCTTGACATTTCCATTAAGTATTTTTATGCAATAGGTGGATGAAAACATATCTAGTTTCTGACAATCCAAATGGCCTTGTTGACAATCTAGTTAAAGTGTTGCTATTATGGTGTTTAATGTTCTTACTTGTAGTCTTGATTTCATCTAATGTCAAAACACACTTTCATTTTCCCATAACATACTGTACATTTTAAAAAATTTCTCAAAGGGTCAAAACAATTCATGTGAAGGTTCTTTCTATAGCCCTCCTTTCTGAGAGGCCACTCTGCTGTGATTGGACAGCTTGATCTGTTTGATTGGTGTACTGCTTACAGCATGAATCAAAAATGAAATGCAGCTTTGCCATATTTGCTGAGCAGTCTTCTTCCCTTAGTGATTGTAAACATTGTAGGACACTAACAATTGGTGTTATTTTACTAATATATTAAACATTAAAAAAGTAGCAAATAGTTGATCGACTCGAACCATGGTAAACTGGCAAGTTAGCAACAAATGTTTGTTTTATAACAATATGAAACAAAAGCAAAGGCTGTATGTTTCAAGTAGTAATTCATCACCACACCTAAAGCTTTATATATCTTGTTGTACAGCTGACACATAGACAGTGGTACAGCATTTTCATAGCTATTTAGCAAATCTCACCCTGTTTTTGTCACAAAATGTAACTGTATGTAACAATATGATCTATACAATATGTCTGAATTTATCACATACACAGTCCACATACAGTATATGCATACATATAGATACAGCATGTATAGTATACAGCAAAAACTCTAGCGTGATCACTTGTGCCATCACAAAATGTACAGTATTTTACTTGCAAGATTTAATCTACTAAATGTGAAGACTTAATGATATTCTAAACATTCATATCATGATTTTTCTGTAAAGCTGCTTTAAAACAATGCATGTTGTGAAAAATCCTATGCAAACATATTTCACTTGACTTTTACTTGACAGATGTAGCTTACCACATCATCAGCATTATCTTTACATTAGCAAACATATGCCCAAACCACCAAGCAAATCCTGCTCTCTATACAGTATGTACATATACGCATGCGCTCACACACAGAGAGTGTGAATGCAGCCTGTGATCTATTCTTGAACTCATCAGTCTGACATTCTGCTAATGGCATTTTCTTCCTCAACCAGTGAACATCACACAGACTAAATCACACTGCAGCTGTGTGTGTGTGTGTGTGTGTGTGTGTGTGTGTGTGTGTGTGTGTGTGTGCGTGCGTGCGTGCGTGCGTGCGTGCGTGCGTGCGTGCGTGCGTGTGTGTGTGTGTGTGTGTGTGTGTCTGCATGTGTTGGCACGTTGTAATCAGGCTGATTGTGCAGGTGCAGCTACAGCACTCCAGACTCTGAGCATAGGGATCTGAAGACTGGGGCCTACAGGCTCTTTGAATGACAACACTGTTATAATACACTGTTATAATGAGCTTAGTTCTGTTGCACAGATGGTATACACAACAAATATAATATTTTAGGGTACCAGGCTATTGACAGCATAGCACAGAGTATGAGAACTGCAGCATTTCATCCATAATATTCATAACACAACTGCAACTCTAGATTGCAGATTCTTAGTAACACAGTAGCATCGTTACAGCCTCAGAATACCAACGGACCGGCCACAATCTGTTCACTGACCGGATTGAAGCACATTGCTGAGTGGCTTGCCTTATGCAACTTCTAAGTTCATTGCCCCCAGGAAAGAATCAAAAAGGCTCGAGTTGCTAGACTAACAGAGAACTGCTCTAAAGTTATTATTAAATATCAGTGATGAAAGACGGTTTAATTTATTTAGGTCTAATGGTAAACATTAAGTTCCTACAAGTTATGTCATGACAATATTAGGGGATTCTGCCTAGGAGACCAATCACAATGAACTGTATCAAAACAGGCCAATACAAATTGGTGAGTGGAATCTGCATGCAAGGTCACAACCATAGCAAATAGGTTTTTAAGCAACCCGTATAAAGACACATTCAACAATTCACTTCTGAGCCAGCCAGCCCATCTGTAGAGTTCTTAATTTGTGATTCATTCTGTCTCACCCACTGTGTAATATGCTGTATTTAGTGGTGGTTCACTGGGTCTCAGTGCTGTGTTGTGTGCTGCTTCTGGAAATGTCTGTCTGGCTAAGATCTGGGAAATTGGTTTGCATGTTGACATTCAAATTTAAAAATGTCTTATGCTTAAGTTTAAGTAAAACAGAGGTTATTGTATTTGAGCCTCAGGTAGATAAGGCTAGTATAAAATAATCTGGTATGTTTAAACTTCTTCATTAAACCATTTGAAAGACCTAATATTCTTCTTAGACACCTCTCAAAAATTTGATCAACAGATTAACAAAGTGAAGTAAAGTTTTTAAACTTATCTCTAGAGTTAAGTCTTGACTACGATTTAAAGACATCTTTTAGTTTTAGTTAGTTTATGGACATCTGATCTAACCAGCAATAACAACTTCATCAGTTGTTATTGCTGGTTAGATCAGATGTCCATTGCAGCATTAGAAATGTCTCAGGCTCCTGTCCAAAGCATTTCAATTATTGCCATCCTTGAATACCAAGAATGACAGTTCCTGTTCAGGGTTTAGGCAAGACCTGCGAAAAGTGACCAACTTAACTCTACAGGCCATGAAGAGCACTTCATGGACATTGTGCAAATTTATTTTCTGCGGCTCACAATGTCAGGCCAGCATATTTGGTGGAACTGTTGGGGACATTGCCCAGTTCTCAAAAAGCCAAAGCAGATAGATGCCATCAAACACATCATGCACTGATAATAAAAAATTGCTGCCACCATTAGTTTCATATGTTACTGTACATTCAGCCACTGGTCGGGTCTTGCATTTCAAATGGACAAGTGTGCTCTTGGAACAAGTGTCCAACCATATTGTTGTAATGACAGATGCCTTCACAATGGATTTGTGTAGCTATATGCAAGAAGCATGTTCACATTCTGTGCAAGCTCAGTGGTGAAGCCGATGTTCAGACTGAGTGGTGCAGACTCCACTCTTGGGTGGATCCGCTGATCTGAAGTTGATTCTGGGAAGCCCAGGAAGACCTACAGTATTCAATTCCCAGGAGACCTCCCACTGCCAGGTGTACTGACCAATAGCGGTGTCAATATTAATTGTTTCTTCGATGCACCGCAATGCAGACACAGATGATTCTGTAACAGTTCAGTAAGAGATCATAACCTAGTTATTACGTACTGACATAATTTATCTCATATGCGCTATGTAGCGGTAACATATTATGGCGAAGGAGGGGAGTGCGAGTAATTAAAACTTCTTAAAAAGCAGACAACTGTGCACAATTCAGTGCTTGTGAGTTTGCTGGCACAGACTTTCACTGACACTGAAGTTACAGCTGAGCCCAGGAGCCACTATTTCATTGCTAGGGAGGAAATGAAAGCAGTAAACTCCATCTCTGCTTCTCTCTCTCACACTGTGGATCTTTGACCTGCTGGCGTGAGGTAATGTTTCCTCTCCTCTCTTGGCTGTAACAGCAGTACTTGTGAATCCAGACATGAGCTTGTCTGCAGAGCAGGTTTTCTCCACCGCGTTTATCATGGGTCAGCAGTGATAATCGCGAATGTTACTCAATGTTCATGTTACAGCTTGGTGAACAGCGCTGATGGTTAGAGCCAATCACAGCCCTTTCTGTTAAGTGCATGAACACAATGACCAATCACAGAAGTTTAAGAACTTGCTCGACAATGCTGAAAAAGCAAGCGGGATTAATGTTTACATTTGTTTATTTGCTAGAAATGTTCATGTTATCTTCTGTGCATGTACTTGAGTTTGGTTTGATGCATTCAAAGTGTTTTTTTCTGAGCAGAGGATGTTTACTGCAGCAGGAGTTGGGTCTCTTGTACAACTACATGGCAGAGAAAATGCAAATATTTAATCAGACGTTTCTTCAACAACATGCAGATTTTTCCTGTGTGAAAGAGCTGGAATTTACCAGAACACCTTCCTTGCGAAAAGGAGTTGCGAAAAGAGTGGCATTAAGCAAAATGTCTGGTTTTTATTGTGGAAGCAATTGACTTCAGTCTGTAAAATGATAGTTTTGAATTATTGTTGAGTTTGTTAGTACAGAAACTTTGTTGTACACCACGCTGTACACCAATGCTGCCACATTTTTTGCCACTTAGTGGACGTAACCACTGATGGTGACTTCATGTGCATACCTCCTATTGATAATATTGAGGTGGCTACTGAACAGTACATACAGTTGCATGTCAACTGCATAGCAGTAAAGGTTGAGTGTGTGCTGACGAAAGATGTGACAAAGTAGATGCCTATAGTTAATAAACCACAGTCAACATAATACAAAACTCGGAGCAACACCTTGGGAAACAAAAGCAATTTTTGGACATTCAAACAGAAATACAGTAATTGAGTAATAGTCTGAGCAGAAAAGCACATTGCCAGGAATGTTGAACTGAGAAAAATAAGAATAGTGAAAACTATGTTTCTTGCTCGGTTTCCAGACAGACATAAATTAATAGAATGAATGGAAACTGCAGATTTAATTGGGTTGTGAGTTGCTTCCATTTGGATGAGTTGGGTGTTTGTAGCCTAGAAGTACTTTTACTGAGAGGAACAGATCAGTGATATTGGTGGTATAATTTATTGGTGTCAATATATGGGATAAGGGGCATTTAACTCAGTATTTAGAGGAATACAGATGCCATAAACATGATTTGCACTGTTGACTTATTGGCCATATATATATATAAAAAAAAGATAAACTTACCTGAGACATGCATTTTGTCGCCAATCACCTCAATCTTCATGTAAAGCCGCCCCCGTCTTTCTGTGTGGTCCGTTCCACAAAGGCTTGGCACATTCATCACACACTGCTTATGGACATTCATATCACAGGCTGTGAACACAGACACATATTTCAATAAAGCAGAGGTTTCCAATACCATTTTAGTAATTATTTTGATGTTTGTAATATTTAAATAATTAATTAAATGATTGCTCCATATATCTTAACATGGAGATGGAGGTGACCCCAAAAAAACACTGACCCGAGAAACACCCCAATCAATAAATACTTCAATATTAATAAAACCTATTCATAAAAATGGCTTTGTTTCATACTTACAGTCACATTTCATCCCTTGGTGTATGAGTCCATATAGAAGAGACCCACAGTGGTCACAGAATGTGGGACTGCCATAAGTGTGGATCTTAAATTTGTGCTTGCTCCTAGGATCCTACTCAGAGAGGAAGACAGAGATATAGAGAGAAACAAAAGAGTCAGAAAATTGAGTTTAAAAGGTACTGAGTCAGAACATGAGACCAGAACACAGCTAAACATTCCATATTCTTCTATCACCTTGGTAAGACAATTAGAGATGACAATCAATTTTGTCTCATGAGATTTCAAAGTCAGGATGCTATAGATTCCCTTGTCATACAGTAGATCAGTGGTTTCCAATGACAATTCTGCAGTGCTTAAAAAACCCAAATTGTAGAGGTTAGCGCATCAACAGATGCATCTGGTGTAGACAGGGTGTTGAGATAAAAATGTCAGGTTTGTTATTTTAAAGACAAAAATGAAAAAACAAAAACTGCACTTCTATATATAATTATGAAAACATTAGTCAAGACAGACATAATCTGGAGTTATGTAATTGAAAAACAAACATTGATATCCTGAAGGAAAACACAGAGGATGCCTCCAACATCAGTGTACTGTATTATTACCCGATAATATCAAGAGTTACTGAGTTACAATTTTTTTTCTTGTTATAGAGCATGACAGCCTTCGGCCATGGTCATCCACTTTCAACATTCGACTTACTTTTCTATTCCATGGAAAATGTAAAAAAATCAATCAGGTATACTCATGATGTTGAGCAATGATCACAGAATTGTAACTTTTTAGTTTACTTAATTTAATCTTCCAATCTTGATGATTACATGTACATTCTTGATCTACAAATCTAAAAATTGGAGTCATTGTTTTTTGTTTTTTTTTAATCCTCGGTGTTGATCATAGAGTTTTAATATCATTAACTATATTCTTTCCAAAACATTATGGGAGAACAGGAGAATATCTAATCTAACAATGCCTCAAGACGTAATGCATGAGAAAGATTTTCCTTTCAAAGAGTTCAAAGAGTTTCCTTTTCAAAGGCCTGACCAAAACATTAAAAACACACCCTCACATCAGAAATCCGTCCACTATTAAAAATGAATGAATATTTCATGGATGGTTAAATATAATCAGTTATAATAATATACATCAACAACATTTAACACTTGCATCTGTGTTGCTCCGGAAATCACAATAATGGTCCAATCTGTCCATTAAAACGCCACTAAAATCAAAATTGCCATTAAAAGCTAATAGAATGAAAGCTTTATGGCTTTGAAATTATTGTACTTTCTCCATGTATAGTTTCAGATAGAGTGTTTGTGTGTATACGTATGTGTGTGTGTGTGAGAGAGAGAGAGAGAGAGAGAGAGAGAGAGAGAGAGAGAGAGAGAGAG
>CAIGQW010055671.1:9556846-9568340 GCA_903798125.1 Danio choprae | reverse complement strand
AGAGAGAGAGAGAGAGATAGAGAGAGAGAGAAATCTACCATTTCTGTATGTGTATTTGCATACTTACATCTGTGTCTGGCCCTTTATCTGCTCCAGGGCATGAGAATGTGACAAGTTCATGGCAACGTTTATGGACAACAAAACAGCACACTGAGAAAGGGGGAGAAAGAGAGGTGGGTTACTTTTTCACCAAAAATATTTAAATAGAAATAAATGAATAAATAAATAAATAAATAAATAAATAAATAAGAATCACAAACTGTAAAATGCTGGTAACTCATTAATGCAAAAATTTTATAACAAATTATTGGAATAAGGTCATACACTAAGACAGAGCAATTTATCACATTATATAAACAGATGACATATTCTGGAAGACTCGGTGGAAACCACTGTCTAGAGAAAGACATAATGTGGCTCCACAGATCAATGAATGTGTCAATGATATATAACACGTCCCATAATAAAGAAAAGTCTTCAGAAATACTCTTCACAAAATTCACGTGTTCATATTGGTTTCATATAGTATCTTTTACTGTATATCTTTTTAATTTTTAATTTTATCTTCTATTTAATTTTTTTTATATCCAGTAATAATAACAGTAACATTACAAAGACTGTTGTTTAGTTAATACATATGAGTGGATATTTATTCATTATTGTAAAAAATGTATTTATTTATTTTAATATTAAGAATTACTAATCTATAAATAGTTTTCAGATAATGGCCTCATATGACATTAACCTTGAAAAAGGAATCAAACAAGGAATCATAGACTAAGGATTTTTAGATAAATACTTGCCTAAAAAAACGTCACTAGGCCCATTATAGGCGTTTAAAAAACCTGGTGCTTTTAGGTGAAGACAATTTAAAACATCTAATAACCATTTAGCATAGAGGTGAAAGAAAAACAATCTGCAAAAAAGTTATTCTAACAAGTCATACTCTGTTGTTTGATATGAATGAATACCCTAAACATGCTTCTAACAAATTTGGTTGACATTAGATATTGCAACATTCAAAATGTGTTAGCATTAACGCATTAGTAGTACTTTATGTTGCACAGTGTTGTGCAATGTGTCAGCATGCATTGAAGCTTGCAAAATTATGTGGTATTATTACATTATCATTCATTTACATTTTACTGGTCTAATTTTTGCTGCTGCTGTCTCGTGGCTCATCATTTTTTTAACTAAATTTATTGATCCTCACAGTGTTTGAGTAAATGTGCATTTGATTTCAACTGCTGATTTAATACAGTTCCAAATCACCATAATATATTTGGCACTTACCGCTAAGAAAATAGTCACCATATCTAGCAGTGTGATTTGAAAATAAAACAATGTAGATTGTAGGTGCGTATTGCTAAACACTAAATGCTTTTAAAAAAAAAATCTATCAAGTTTTCATTGAGTTTACAAAATGATCGAGTTAGTAATAATGGCAACCTTAGGTACTACTAATGAAGGCACAATTAATTATTAAAACTACAGCACCTGGCACTACAACCTAACTCGTCTTTTTAAGCAACCACACAGAATGCTTAATCTTTTGCAGCTTACACACTGATGCATGACATTTAACACTAATCTTTTGCCTCAGTTACATTAAGACTTGCTGACCAAACAGCATCTGCAGTGAAATGGCTAGCCTGATCTACGACTTCCTTAGCATATATACAGTCAGTAAGTTATTGATGTGATAGTTCTATTTCTCCTCCTAGTACACTGCAGCTAATGATTAATGCACTGCAGTTTATCAGTTCATGCATTCCCAGGGAATCAAACTCATAACCTTGAGAGGTCTGTAGTTCTATTGTTGGAGTAACAGGAACTGATCTTATTTGAATCGATTCAGATCAGAATCTTGTTTGTACATGAGTGTCAAATGTTTTAATGAAAGCTGTCACCTATAGTTGTACCTCTGCATCTGTATCTCGAGCAAACAAATGTCAAAGATCTCCTGCACTGTCAGTAAAGGACCTCCATGATGATGGAACAGGCTCCAAATATGGTAGCTAAGATGGCTAATATAGACTGTCCTAGAACAAAAACGATATAACATGTCGCTCCAGCATCTGGCATGGGAGAATCACATTTAAATTAGTGAATAAGGCCAACATCGAAACATGGAAATGTGTGATTATTGGTGTACATAAGGAAATTTGATTAACTGTGAAACCAGCTATCAGAGGAAAATAATGACTATAGAAGGCTATTTGTCAAATTTGATGTTTGACTTGACTAACATTTCTTCTGTGTAAAAGGCACTGATGGCTTCATCATTAGTATTAGTGGGAATCACCAGAGACCCCATGATACGATATTGTCACAATACTTGTGTCATGATAAGAAAATATTGTGATTTTTAAAATATTGTGATATTCTGGGATATGCTGTGATTAATCACATCTTTCACTTCATGTCCCTAAAGAAAAACTTTGATGACATCTGTTTTAACTAAAAAGAAACATTTCTAAGTTTGTTTATCTTACTTAATTTGTATGGCTGCAGTGCAAAATGGTATTATTAAGCAGACAAACTGACCAACACTTTAATGAAAACCTGTCATAAATTATGTGCATCTGTATGCGATGCCACATCTTTATTTTACTAACTCACTGCATGCTGTACTCAACACCAACATCTAATGGACTGTAAAGAAATAACTGTTAATATTCAACTACTCATTCATTCATTTTCTTTTCGGCTTAGTCCCTTTATTAAACTGGGGTCGCCACAGTGGAATGAACCGCCAACTTATCCATCATATGTTTTACGCAGCGGATGCCCTTCCAGCTGCAACCCACCACTGGGAATATTCAACTACTATTTTCACTATTATTGTTTTCAAGAATATCAACTTCAGTACCAATCAGTATGGAGATTTAAAAAAACCTCCATTTGCAGCTAACATTTGAGTACTTTTGAGCGCTTTCTTAAACGCAGCTTATTGGAACAGAAATTACTGTGACTGGCTGTAAAGGCTATCAGTTCAAAACTTTAGACCGAGTGCAAACACAGATACACGGGCATGAAGCATTTCAAAGCCGCGTAGATCAGTCAATCCATTAGTGGATGGATTGTCAATCAAGTCAACAACTTTGAAACACTCCAGTATGCGAGTATCTGTGTTAACATTGCAGTAACAATGTTTATGGTTTGTAAATTACAAATTTTGTAAATGTTTATGGAAACGTCAATAATATTTATTGCTAAACATATTCGGACTGTGTTTAATTTACATCAGATACACAACGTTTAGGTTACTAAAATGTTTACTCTATTCTTCTCCTAAACAATCAATAAACTTGATGAAGAGAAGTTGATGAATCAACATGTTATAAATCCAGCAGCTCTGATTTTTCAGGTAAAGCGCAAGCTAACAAGGTGGAACCCATCACATATCAAATAATTTGATAATTATTAGGCGGGTTAAACTACAAAATACATGTTCTCACATATCTGAGAATTAGAATATCAGAAATTCCACAATATGCTTAAGATCTTTTTCTATATTTGAGAAAGAAAAAAAATAAAGAAACAAAAAATACATATGCCATGGAAACTTTAAAGCAATGCATTCTAAAGTATGGTCACAATAGTCACAAAAAAGTCACAAAAAACTCACGCAGGGGTTTCACCAAAAGTATTCAAAACTTACGTGTCCATATAGAGTAACACTGTCATATACATTACAGTCCCAAACTATTCGTAGAGTTGTAATGATAGAAATACACTTTCCAAGGAACATGTCAGACATCTGGTGGCTCAGTGGGTAGCACTATGGGAAACAGCATGGTTTCCCTCATGATTACCCAAGTCATGCAGGTCAGGTGAACAGGAGACACTGAATATGGTGTGACTGTGAATGTGTGTACATCTGTGTTGGCTCTGTGATGGACTGGCCATCTGTCAAGAGTGTTTCCCTGCCTTTTGCCCAGGACACTGGGATTGGGTTCCAGCAAGCCCATGACACTAGCACTGACTGATGTCAGAAATTTATTTCATGCCAGAGCAGAAAGTACAGGCCTTGATGTTAGGATAAGACTGATAAATAAGCTTTACATTTTGTAACTAATAGAGCTTTAAGCACTAAGTTTTATAAAGCTGCTATTAGAGATAATAGGACATCAATGTAACATCACCTGAGACATCTAATACTGACCTGATGGATATAGCATTCAAAAGAGGGAAAATTAATACAAAATGAAAGATTCTATATTATTGCTGATCTGGAACACATTCACATAAGAGCATAAACATAAATGTACCTCTCTCCTCCACATCATAACAGGCAATAATTAAATAGCATTTTAACGCATACTCTGTTTCCTGTTGTGTGGGCTGCTCACTGGCTCTGTCTCAGTGGCCTTGACCCACTGTACGAACAAAATCTGCATAGATGTGCAAAAACAATCAGATTTAAGTGTTGAATACAGAAAGGAAAACGATGAAACCCTTAAATATGAGATATCTGAAATTTCTGTACAGGTTCTACTTCTGAGTGCACACTTTAACATTTACTATATTTCAGGCTCTCTTACACAATTGACTTTAATTAGTCATAAACTGTAGTTTGATTTATAAATTAAATCAAATTATTTGTCCACTTATAATTTTATATTGAGAGTGCCACATTCGAGACTTATTAACAAATAAATAGTACATAGCAAACTATCAATAACATACTCTAGAATAAAAGTTTGTTTTCGCAGAACTTGATACTTGACTTTAATATCATTCTTTTTAACCATGTAAATTATGGTTTACATTAATTTTCAACATCACAAAAAATATATTGCATTTTGTCCAATGTACTTTTTGTCAATGTAGTACAGCTCAAAAAAAATAGTGGAGTCAATGATTCAAATGGGCCATTCATAAAAATGTCAATTGCTTCATTTATGACTGAATCAGCCTTGTTAAATTTATTAAGATTTGGCCACCCAGTGGCAGTTTTAGTTTCCCATTTAGAAGTAAGCAAATTATTATTTTGTTTAGCTATATTCAGAATGTTAAATGTAATGCATTATGATAATCTGAAAACATTATTTATGCCCTTTTAACTGCTTTGTCAACAAAGCTGGGGATAACTGAAAGCCAAGTGCATGATTGTTCTTGAATTTGCATAGTCTTTCCTGTGCTCCAGTAGCTGGACTGTAAAGCTGGACTGTGAGCTCTGGCACTTTTCAAATCTGTTCAGCTGTGTAAGCTTAACAGGAGAGATTAACACGCCTGACACCATTTATCAACAACACACGCTCAATGAATCACGTGAGCACACGGGCAAGCACACGCACATTAATATGAAAAGACTTACTAGTAAAAACTGTCAGGATTAACTATACCGCTAACAAAGAATTACAATTTTTAGTATTAATTTAAATTTTATTTAGTAAGATGTTAGTAGTTGACTTTTATTGAAAGGGAACCGGTTTAAACACAGTTGTGTAGCAACAGTGTGTTAATATAGCCACCCTAATAGTGAATTTTTTTTTTTTAATAATAAACGCAATTGTTTTATAATCACACTTAATAAAAACAGTATGCAGAAACACTTTGATTTACATTCTTAATCTCATTGAATTTAAAGCGACAGTCAACAAAATGGCACAATTAGAATTGAAGCCTATAAAACGGGCCGTTTCAAAGAGTTACAAAATTTATTTGTGTGGTTTTTTGAGCTGAAACTTCAGATACACACTCTAGGCACATCAGAGGCTTATTTTACATCTTGTAAGAGGAGGCATAATATGTCCCATTAAAGTAATTTTAACTGTAATTCCGAGTTTGCACTGTGTTATATTTAAAGTTGTAGGACCACAATTGTTTTCAGGTGTAGGTGTAACTATTAGGTGTAGAATTCAGTTGCTGTGGTTTTTACACTGCATTAGTGAGAGTAGGATACACACTGCATGACAACACTAGAAACAATCACTGACAACTCGGTCTGACTCGCAAAGGAACGCCAGAAGTGAAGTGAAGAGTGGAGTCAATTTTGCAATTTGCTGCTCTTGCAGCAAATGTTTTTGCTTTGTTTCTTTTTAACGTCAATTACTATGTTTACATGGACTTCAGTAATCATATTATTTGCATTATTCTGAATAAGACAATAATATGATTAAGGTGTTTACATGAGTTGGTTTTTGAATGTTCCTTTCATGATCCCGTTTTACATGTTATAGCACATTATTCGATTAATGTCATTACGTCACCGTGCTATCCATGTTTCCCCTGGAGTTTCATGTAATTTCGGGTGGTTCATTTTTAATGTGTAGACTTTAACTGCAGTTTGGCACTTTCACTTTCATTCAGGAACATTTCATGCATGCCCCATGTGACAAACGAGATATTGGATGCGAGTATGAACAGCTGGAAGAGTGTTGTTTTAATGGAATTTAATACTGCACGCCGTTAAGGGAAAAAAAAACAAAACACCTCCGTGTTTCGCGATGCAGATGTCTGTGGTCTTTCGCTGACTCTGTAGGTGCAGAGAATAGTGTCAAACAGCCCTGTGTGTGTGAACTATCCTGTCTCAAAATGTGGCGAAAATCCTACATGACAGTAATAGTTTTATTACGGTGTTTACTTGTCTGTGCTGCACTTCAATAATGCAACTAAAATCGGCATACTCCACATGTCTTAATTCGATTTCTGTTTAGCTCGATTATGACCTTAATCAGATTAAATAAAAAAAAAATAAAATAAATTTAAAAAAAAATAAAAAAATAAAAAAATTGCTATTTACATGGTACTCTTAATCAGAGCATTGTCTTAATTGTATTAAAATCGTATTATTGGTGTCCATGTAAACGTACTCATTGTTAAGCGTAACTATTCTGATACTGTGGTCTATAACTCCTCCACGAACTCCCTGCTGTCCTCTATCTTGCTATATCATTGGCTGCAGGTAATCACTGATGTGTTTTTGAGTCAGAACTCATTTCACACAGCAAAACTTTGATATTCAGGTATTAAGCATGCCAAATATTTTACAGGCGATGACAACATGTCAGCAATTCTCTCAGATTGCATCTTATTCACATTGTGATTGTTGCTCGAGTGCTTCCAATCTTGTGCCTCAGACTTGTCTCCAATTTCAAGGATTGGTCTGTAATTTGTCACAAAACCTGTCGACAAGTCAAAATCAAGGCTAATGTGAACTTTACTGTAACATTCCCAAGCATGTTGAATGGTCAAATGCATAAGCATCTGATCACACAAGCAGTCATGTGTAAAGTGAATGTAAGCAGTTGGGTTATGTGTAACATTACATTAGATCTGTATATACAAGACCTTATATTATGTCTTAACCTGCTGCTGTCTTTTTATTGTCCTACTGTGTTATTTGCATAAGTGTTCTTAATAAAAAAGATAAAGAATAACACAAAAAAATTTAAATGTGGCTATCATTGTACCAATTTTTATTAATTAGGGTTGATTTTTTTTATTTTTATAAAATTGATTAGGGCAGCACGGTGGCGCAGTGGGTAGCACAATCGCCTCACAGCAAGAAGGTCGCTGGTTCGAGCCCCGGCTGGGTCAGTTGCCTTTTATGTGTGGAGTTTGCATGTTCTCCCCGTGTTTGATTGGGTTTCCTCCGGGTGCTCCGGTTTGCCCACAATTCCAAAGACATGCGGTACAGGTGAATTGAGTAAGCTAAATTGTCCGTAGTGTATGAGTGTGTATGGATGTTTCCTAGTGATGGGTTGCAGCTGGAAGGGCATCCGCTGCGTAAAACATATGGTGGATAAGTTGGCGGTTCATTCTGCGGTGGCGACCCCAGATTAATAAAGGGACTAAGCCGAAAAGAAAATGAATGAATGAATGAATGAATGAAAATTGATAATTATAGATTAAGATGTTTATAGTCATTATATTGTCAATGAATCAAATTAGCAATAAGTTGGTATATGTTCTAAGAGTTAGAATGTGTATCGGGGCTGCCTGACAATGTCTTTCCATAGAGATGTTTCTGTATAGTGTATTCAGACATATATGTGCAGAACAAAACTTCTTATAATCACTAGAGCAGCAAAAACCTCAATAATGTAAATAGTGGGATATATTTGATGTGCACAAAAAAATGCAAAAGAGAACCGAATTATTGTGCTAACAAGTGCTTCAGTAGCTTCACACACCAGAAGTGAAAACACAGAGAGAGAGAGAGAGAGAAAGAGAGAGTTCTCTCTCCTCTCAGATACAGTGCTCAGCATAATTGAGTACACCCCATTTTGAAGATGAATATTTGTATCCATTTCTCAGTGAATATAGGCAATGTATTTTGGTGCATTTGAACAAAACAGATTTATTAAATGGATATATTTATTCAAATAATATTTTACATGTAAATAATTATCATAGACCATTATCATAACTTATATTGTTAGATTAGCTCCAGATTTGGCTTCAGTACTGACTAATCTAATGTATATGCACCAATCTAATATTGCAAATCTTCCTATAGAAAATAGTAATTTAAATGAGAGATTTGTGAGGGGTGTACTTATATATGCTGTGCACTGTACTTTTGCAGCCCATTTCTCTTTAATACATGCTTATGTGTTGAAATGCCCATATTAGCAAGTATTCTTTTAAACAGTGAATTAAATCTAATGTTGAACTGCTGAAAGACATTCGTGCATTAAGGTCTTAAAATGACAGCAGGATTACATATGTGTGTGCATCCACATATATCCACATACACTGTGTAAATCTGTTTATGTAATGTGTTCTAAGTGCTTTGTTGCCTATGTTCAAAATAATGCATAAATACTATATCTTTATTTTATACATTTTATATTTCTAAAAGAACCACACACTCAACAAGAAACTACTGCCCTAATTGAGGCTGTAATTTAATTCATTTTTAATCTGCTTAATAATAATAATAATAATAATAATAATAATAATAATAATAATAATAATAATAATAATAATAATAATAATAATAATAATAATAATAATAATCTGTCATTATTTATAAAAGTATACAATATAAGTCATTATTTGGGCTGCATAATTAATCATAAAAAAACAAATAACAAGCATTTTGAAAGTTTTAGAATCAAATTGTTACCCTCTAAATCTAAACATGCTTGCATATTAACAAAAAATAGTTATCTCTCATGTCTTGTTGCACTTGGTCATTAAAAAGGACATTTGCATACAAATGATAAATTGACAAACAAGGCAGAGAAGATGTAAACTAAAAAGAAACACAAAGAAACTGGAAAAAAAGAAAACTGTATTGAACAAAAAGCCAAAGAGTAAGAACATGTAGCGTAACACACATACACACAAACACACTCGCACATACGTGCACACACACACTTTGTGGACACTTTGCGTCTGTGTGTGGCAGGAAACCTGTCCTCCTATTGGTATCGTGACAAACAGATATCCTGCTCTAAAATACATTTGCATAGACATACAAAACATAACACCGCCATGACCAGTCACTGAACACACAACGCAGAGAAACAACTCGGTAAAACTACACAGAAACTCTGTAAAACTACACATTTAAACATTCAATGTCATCTTGGATGTCCAGAAAAGCACCATATTACATCAGGAAGGCATAGGAAAAAAAGATTTATGTATAGGCTTAAAGTCACTTGCCCTACATACTAAAAGTTTCTGCATTGTAGTTTAGCAGATAACATTTTCATTTTCATCCAAAGAGGCAAATGACAATAAAAAGCACTTGACTACAATTGCTGCATTATGGAGTTATAAAGATAAAGCAGTCCAGTCAAACAGCGTCATACAGTAATTTAGACTGTATGTCTGTGTATCTGCGATTATTTCTCTTTAGAACAAAGCTCTTAAAACAACTTTTGCAAATCCCGACAGGCAGACAAGCATTCTGATATCGTTTGACTATATTGTTTATCCTCCTGACTGGTTCACTATTGGTGTGTGAAGTATTTTTCTGATTTGTTTAAAAATCAGCTACTACAGGCAGGACTGATGATTTCTGCTGTATGTGTGTGGAGGCTCTAACCACAAAAGCCTCTGCTGCCATTACAATCTTAGCTGAAACATCACCGAATGCATTATTTGCTGAATGACACTTAAACCAAGAAAATGCAGTGCTATCAGCAACAACAAGTTATCAGAGACACCAACTCATTGTGTGAACTGAACAGAGCATTGAGAAGAGGCATCTCACCACATTTCTTCCAGCCCACAGCTCAGGCAAGCATAGGATGAAAACCATCTATTTGAATGAGTGCCATCTATTTAATGCTGGAACTACAAGAATTTTATAAGTAGGCTACTAGAATGACCATAGCAGTCATTCTGACTGGCAGTCATACCAACTGTAGAGAATTTGATTTTGTCATATATTCAAAGCTTTTATTGAGATTTTATAATGAAGTTTGACTGTCTATCAGCATTTTATGGAATCATTACCCTATGAATACAATCTTTTTGTAATCTCGCTCATTGCTTTAGAGTACTAGATTTACTAGAGTGCTCCCGAAGGTGCGTACCTCACTTTGTCTGGCAATGAAGTGTAAATGTTGTTTTTGAAAGTTTAAAAGACACATCTGAAGTAATATTTTTGCTATCAGAAATGAATGCTTTTGTTAGCAGAATGTTGCTGGTTGCTGAAAGATGCTGAATCACATTTTAACCATTATGGCCATAGGTCAAGGTAAAAATACTCAGAAATACTCTTTTGTGTTTTGTAACTTTAATAAAAATAACAATGTTTGAATTAAATATACACACATTGAAGAAAAGTCTGGCCACTATTTTAAAATGGGTTTTATTTTAACAAAGGTAATACATTACAGAATATAAAGGTATAGTTCACTCAAAATTAAAGATTTTGTCATCATTTACTAACCTTTTACTTGTTTGACTTTCTTATGTTAAACACAAAGAAAGATAATTTAAAGAAAACTGAAAACCTGTAACTACTGACTATAGTATTTGTTTTTCCTACTATGGGAGTCCATGGTTGAAGTTCAGCTTTCTTCAAAATGTTTTCTTTTGTGTTCAACGGAGATTAGAATCAATTGAGGGCGAGTACATTTTCCTTTTTGGATGAACGATCCCTTTCAATTCAGTAATTTAATACCTTTTATAAAAACCAAATTGATTGCCTCAGTAGTTTTATTATTAAAATCCTACCACCAGACAGCGCAGAGTCTCAAAATCCCTTTTGTGTAAGAAACTACTTTCTTCTGCCATGGATTTACATCTGCATGTGACGTCTGAACAGCAGAAGCTGTTGCTAATTCAAAAATGTCACTTTAGAACTAGAATTTGCATCATGTAGAGTAGTGATGACAAAAAAAGGGTGGCACAGTGGCTGTATGAGTGTGTATTAGTGTGAATGGGTATGTATGGATGTTTCCCAATGATTGGTTGCAGCTGGAAGGGCATCCGCTGCGTAAAACATATGCTGGATAAGTTGGCGACCCCAGATTAATAAAGGGACTAAGCCGAAAAGAAAATGAATGAATAATATATA
>CAIGQW010055671.1:9512875-9536344 GCA_903798125.1 Danio choprae | reverse complement strand
TCTTTAAAATATATATATATATATATATATATATATATTTTAAAGAAGAAAAAAAATCATAAAAATGCCCCTAAAAATGTTACTTAAACCATTAAACCATACATAAACCATTTCAGTTAAACCCATCTTTTGCTACTACTAAAATATCTACTACTTATACTAAAATATTTTTTCGGTAACAACAAGGTATGTCGACCTTTGAGTTCAACATTGTTCCCAGAAGCAAACCGAATATCAAATATTGAATTTCTTATCATTAGATTTTCAAATCATCAACACACCACTGATATTTTTCTCTCACATTTAAAAAATTGGATGCACTGTGCAATGTTTTTGTTTCCCTCAATCTATCTGACTAGCTGCAAATGAAAAATGTAATATTGCAAATTGCATCTATGCAGAGTGCAGTTTAATGATAATGACATTTTTGTGAATGTCTTTCAGAATAATATACAGCTTATGAACTTCATGACAAAAGCTCTTTTTGGGATAATCACGTAATCCACTGATCTTTTAAGCACAGTTTATTCCTTTTATCCCCACACAAAAGAGAGTATCCATTAGAGTGAAATGTCCATATCAAAGACTGAAATGTGATGGTGTGTCAGTCTTGATGATTTATCATTTGGGGAGCTCAGCCGAAAAAGAGAGGAGCTTTTTAGAAGGTGTAGGGGAGTGATGACTGGCAGATGTCACATACAGAACATGCATCATCACAAAAGCACAAGCCATTGAGCTCTCATCAGAGAAGATTAAGTTAAAGATATTGAGAAGAAAAATTAAATTCTGCAGTTAACAATTGCACAAATCTAGAACAGCACCATTTTGTATTATCAATTAATTGTTCTGCTGCATGTACGTTTAGACTCTTCAAAATAAAATATTTTTGCAGATATTTAAGAAACATGCTAAGAGAATAGACTTTTTTTTATCCTAAGATGAATTCTTCTTTAAAAATGTGCTGCTGCAGGGTGCCTTGGTGGAAAACACAGTGTATTTCATTTCAGTCTTGAAGGCTGCCTCAATATATGAGGCAGTGGGCATGGCTGAAAATGCCACCTCTGAGGGACAGTAGCAGCCTCCGAAATGAGATGCAGATCCACAAGGTGGTTTTTAATTGGCAAATAATATAAATATTACAAATGTAAACCGAATAAAAAAAAAAACCCTCTCCAAAATTTTTTATTTGGACAGCAATACCAAGTTCAACTATTAGGTGTCAATCCTACATACTGCACCTTTAATGTGCACCTACGAATAATTTTGATTTGCCACAGTGGAAATACAACTTCAATTATAAAACATTTATATTTGTAAAACATTGTTATTCTGCTGGCGACATGGTGGCTCAGTGGTTAGCACTGTCACCTCACAGCAAGAAGGTTGCTGGTTTGAGTCCCGGTTGGGTCAGCTGGCATTTCTGTGGCATTCGGAGTTTGCATGTTCTCCCTGTGTCTGGTGGGTTTCCTCTGGTTTCCCCCACAGTCCAAAGACATGCGGTATAGGTAAATTGAATAAACTAAATTGGCCGTAGTGTATGTGTGAGAATGAGTGTGTATGGATGTTTTTCCAGCTGAAAGGGGATCCGCTGTGTAAAACATATGCTGGAAAGTTGGCGGTTCATTCCGCTGTGGCGACCCCTGATAAATAAAGGGACTAAGCCCAAGGAAAATGAATGAATGTTATTCTGTTGGACAATTGAAACTGGTTGTTGTTGCTATAATATGATTTCAATCATATATCAGAATCGTAAACACACTAGTGGCCCAAATAATTTTACTGTTTATGGCACTATTTTTTTTTAAAGTTTATAGCAGCTAATGAAACAGAATACATATTTCCAGAAAAGTTTACTTCTGAATTGCAAAATAAAGCAGATAAAAAGGTATATACCCTCAGTTTTAGTTGGATTTCAGGTAACTTAAGACTAACTTTAGGTCTTTTTTAGGTTTTTGTTTGTGTCCTTATATTAGAGCCAAGGAAAATACATGGATAATTAACAGCACATTGCATGCTCCTCAGAGAGAAGAAAAAAATTAATTTTAACTCTGTCAAACTCTTCCCACATGACAAATCCTTAACACCAACACTTTATTTATGGCAATTATTTCCGTCTTTACTGAAATCTAAATCAAGTGAAAACTGCAAACCTACTTTATATTACAGTTTTTCTTTCAAAGTAGACAGATGGAACAACTACCCTCATCATTATTGTTTGAACAAACAACTAACCACTGAGATTCTTAGAATCCACATTTCTCTAAAATGCTGCCACAAAGTACTCAGAAATTGTCCACATAGATGCTGTCACAATATTTATCTTAAGAGTTTGTTTCATGCAAACGAAAAAAAAAAGTTTATAGAAAAAAAAGAACAATATAGATTTAGCATTAAAAGCCTGGGAAAGCTCACCTCGTGCATGGCTGTTGGATTACAGCTTAAAAATAGAGTTTAGTGGATAAAAAAAATCCACATTACATTAAAGTGCTCTAACAATGACCCAGGCTGTAGACCTGCAGAGATTATTAAGAGCAATACAACTCTAACATATACTTTAATATAGTTTTTAAGCCTTTAATATAGTTTCTTTTAGTTTCTGTATGTCTCTATGTGTCGCAAAATGAAAGTATCTCCTCTTTATCATCTGACTGATCTCTTTATTGCAGTATGTTGTGAAGAAAGAATCCAAAGATGATGGCAGAGATCAGACTGAATCAGATATCAGAGTATGACTCATGAAACAGAAGACACCATACTAACAAAAGCTTTGGTTGGCAGTAACTGAGAGGAAGGAATTGGACATGCAGAACATCTTCACTTCTAAAGGCCATCTTTCAAATGATATGACTAATTTACAGGGTTCAATGTGCTAGATTGAAAAGAAAGTTTAAAAGCCAAACCAATCTAATGTTACTTTGATTGTAAGAGAGAGCATGGTCACCAGATTGGCAATGTCCTAAAGAAACTAAATATACATGCACAAGAGTTGGCTTAAAATGGTTGGTTCAAGAGGTGGTTCAAGTTATGAAATCAGCTGTTTATGAATCAAAAGCAAACAAACAATAATATCCGATAAGTTAGGGAGAAAGTACATCCAAGAAGTTGTTATTGCGAATAAAGACTGACATTAGTATATATTACACGGCTATTTGTATAGTATATATTACACGACATAAAAATTAAGCACAAAAACATTGTTCTGACCCATAATAGTTTATTAATTATTTAAACGCAAAGCTGACCGAAATTAAAACAGCTGAATAGAGCTGATAAAGCATTCACTAACATGCACATTATTCAGTCAAAAGATGGTGCCAAAAAGTCAAAAACGCAAAGCTGTGAGAAACTCAAACGGTTGAATGGAGCATAGATTAATCTAGGTATTATTTATTCAAAAGATGTGCCACAGTCAAATACAGCAGCGTGACAGACAAGACGTGACTGGGCATGACTCATATGACTGTGGATGTTAGTATATGGATGAGAACGTAGGCCTATTCACTGGTGGTCAAGGTGATTTAATGTTCCCGGATGTGTCTGTGATATTCAGCGGTTGTTATCTGGGAATAAGATACCTTGAAATGTCACGACTGACCAATCAGAATAGAGTATTCCAGACAGCAGTGTAATAATAATATTATAATAATACAGCTGAACAATAAAATCGCATGCAATTGTTTATAAAGCTGGCTCTCTAATCAGCTGTGAATCTCCAGAACCTGTGTTCAGCTGGAGAAGCATTTACTATATTAAACCATAGTTCTCTGCCAAGCTACGCAAAATATCATATGCGATAGTCAAAGCGCAAATAATCATTCTGCGATATTGACAGCTGTTTGTGTACCCTCTCTGTGAACTTCGGCCCTTTGATGTAAATGTTGCTCCTGTTAAACCTGAAAGCATGTATACCATACATACCACTTGTAATGATGCTTTTACTCAAAACCCACTGCTTAGCTTCAGTCAAAAGTTTGAATTAAGTCTTTTTGTGAAATTATGTGTCATTTTAATAAAAAGGGGGCAAATACGTTGGAAGGAAATAAGGAAATATTATAATAAGTAGAACTCAGATAAACCATATGTAGTTTATTAATCCTGTTGAATTAAACCTTAGACTGGTATTTCCTGGGTTTCTTCGGGGCATATTTGTTTGTTCTGAGCGACTCGCAAGAGTGCCCTCTGGCCTTTTGCAGATTTACTGCTGGTCACATCACTGTTCTTTCCTAACATGATGTGCAAGACAATTGCAGCTTTTGTTAAATCGCAAATGTGATTTTATGTTGATTTACAGCTACACTCACTGCGTGCTGTAATACTAAAAAAATATATAAAAATCTAGAGCATGGCCTTTATCTCTAAAGCAAAATCATAGCTATTCAGAAAGGGATTTTATTTCATGAATCAATAAAACATTGGTATCCAGGACTCTCAGGAGTCTGAAGAAAATAGTGCACACTAGGACTGCACAATATATCGTTTCAGCACAATGTGATCATTCCCAATAGTCACATCACAGGATATGCAATGTTGATTCTGGATTATAATGTAACATTTGCATGTGTTTTTGAGGCCTGTGACAGTATGAGGATTTTAAAAAGCATTCATGGAATAAGAAATTGTACCTTTAATAATGATTCATATAATTATTATTTTTTTTTATTATTCAATTACTGTACCTGAATACTGTTAGACTCAGGAAACAATAAATCACAGTTTGTTTCAATTGTAACTTTTCTTGATTGTATTTATCTATGCTTTTAATTTCATTACATTTTATGCAGATGCACTTCCATACAGAATCATTCCAATCAATCTAAAATGATTAATTCTTTCCAAATAGAGATATTCAAGTCATCTGCTGTAATTGTAATTATATCGCAAAATACATCAGAGAATAACAACATACCAGATTGTTCGTTTTTTTCCAATATCGTGCAGCTCTAGTGCAGACTCTATGTTTGTACAGCAGAACTAAAATGTTGTTAAGTTAGTATTCTCAGTTGCAATGTTGGATTAAAACTAAAGTAAAGTTCCAGTGATTCCGAGCAAAATGTGTGTTCTTTCGAAGCCTCTCCCAACTGCAAACGTATAATCTATCTATATGACTGAATTCAGATGACGATCAATAGACCTTTTGACTACAGGGAAAAGTGCAATGAAAGGAATCAATGGCTCCACTTTGTAGTGATATGATTATTTTTCAGTGTATGCAATAATGTCTGCTTCTCAAGTTTGTGAAAATCCCACTCAGACATTCTGTTATCTGTGAGCAAGGCTTTTTGTTTTGTAAGCACTCAGCTTGGTAAAATTAGGTACACCTCCATATCTGTGACCATCATGACACCTGCAGTGTTTATCAAGCCAAGAATTTGATGACTAACGATCTGAAAAGGAGGCGATTACTAAAAATACTTTTTGAATCACAGTGAATCACATGAAATTAGAAAGTTATTATTTGAAAATGAAGTCAACAACTTTTAATAGCAACTTGTGTTTTACCACAATATTTATGTGTAGGTATGTAGACATTTGCAGTACCTGTCAAAGGCAAAAGAGCAGCAATGGCATAGTACATGGTAGTGCTGTTGGTGCTCAAAAATCTGCTAACACATCTTAATTAAAGTTAGAAATTTACTCATAATTATAATACCAATATCGAAGATGCATCATATACATAACCACAAACAACTAATTATCACTTCCCTACAGGTACTTTTTACTAACAAGGTGACAGCACCAAATACTGGCCTAGCAAACGTAATATGTGTATAAATGGGAATCATTTAGAAAACGTTATGTCTATAACTTGTTTTTTAACTAGATTATTGTTGTGTAATCATAGCCTATGTTAAAGTGTACACTCATTGCACACGCAATATAGATTTGCCAAAAATATTCTGTAACTATTTAGAAAAATGGAAAATTGGAAAATCTATAAGCCTGTATGAATGCCTCAATTACATTTCCAAAAAGGATTTGCTGCATTTATAACACATTTCAACAAGAATATGTTTCCTTTTTTGCTTTTCATCTGGCAGTAATGATTACAGCAATTTATCTAGTATTTGCCAAATGACATTTAAACTTCTAGAATTAAACTTTTTTGTTTAGCTTGACGAGAGCCCAAGTAGGCTCTCTCTCCAAGAGGAGACCAAAACCAGACATATGGAACAAAGTATAAATTGTTTATCCAACTGATAAAACATAGACCTGATTCACTGCACACATTTACAGTACTTTGATGAATGTTTATCCTGACGCTCATTATTCAAAACTAACTTCAGTAAAGACTTAAATGAGAGACAAAAAAAAGAGAAAGAGTGTGAGAGTCTGATGACAATGGCATACCACTAGTAGGTGGAAAGCTGGAACAAATCATTTTCCACTTATGTCTTGTGCTATGAGTCAAGGCTTCAACTCAATTTTTCTTTGCTCTCAGTTCAGCACTGAAATCAAAGTAGCTTTTTCACACAAAAAACTTTTTTTTATTTTCATATTTTAATATGAAAATAAAAACATCATAGCAACAAAGAGGTCCAACTTCATTTAGTTTATCTTTTCACTCAAAAGGCTAGTTACAAAAGCATAGTTCTGACATTTGACAGTCTTGTTCCATTTGGTATTGATTAAAGCTTCTGGGATGAAGGAACTGATCTTCGAGGTCTTCCTAAAATGAAAGAGTATGGTTTATATGTACTTTATATGTACTCCAGGACAGTTCACAATCTGTATAATCTATTAATACTGGACCAATGACAAGTGAAGCTGTTGCCCTGCAAGCAGAATGGAAAATGCATTTGTCATAGTGTTATGTCTCCACAAAACTTTCCTTGAATGAGCAGCTCACATTCTCTCTCTCTCTCTCTCTCTCTCTCTCTCTCTCTCTCTCTCTCTCTTTTAATGCATCTACAGCAGACAGATGCAAGTTTTTACTCCATGCCTGCTAAATTCTGGTGTGATAATGGATGCTAATACGAATTAATAAGCCAAACATTGTACGTTTTCCAGCCAAATAATACAATGTGACGAGACCTGCAGTAGTATTGGCAGCTGAATCATATATCTTGTGTAAAAAGTTATTTCTGGTGAAACATCTAGAACTGGCTATGCAGCAGAATTCAAGGGACTGTCAGGTAGGGTGCTGCAGTGTCAAGAGCAAAGTAATACCCTCATGATAATCTCATTCTTATCCTTATCATTTGCATGACCTCAAACACATTATTTATCTGGGCCATTATCAGTTGAGCAAAACTCAAATAAAATTAGATACAATTAAAATCAGTCCACTTTTAAATTTAAAATCATGGTTGGGGCTTTCTGTTGATTTTGTTCATGTTTTGTTTACTATGGGGCTGTTAAAACCCAATGACTTCACGTGTTATTTCGGATCGGACAGCTATTTGGACATAAATGCCCTCCTAAATGCATTACAGATGGATAAAAAGAGGACCATTCAGGAGGTGGTCTGGTACACATACCAGACGAAACTGGACAGGTCTAAGTGCATCTGGTTGTTGAAACCACATACAGTTGAAATCAGAATTATTAAACCCCCTTTTAATTTTTTTTAAATACTTTCCAAATGATGTTTAACAGAGCAAGGAAATTTTCACAGTATGTCTGATCATATTTTTTTCTTCTTATTTGAAGAAAAAGTCTTATTTGTTTTAAGTCTTATTAAGTTTTTAATTTAAAAAAAAAACATTTTAAGGTCAAAATAATTAGCCCCTTTAAGCTATATATTTTTTCGATAGTCTACAGAACAAACCTTATACAATAACTTGCCTAATTACCATATCCTGCCTAGTTCACCTAATTAACCTAGTTAAGCCTTTAAATGTCACTTTAAGCTGTATAGAAGTCTCTTGAAAAATATCTAGTAAAATATTATTTACTGTCATCATGGTAAAGATAAAATAAATCGGTTATTAGAAACGAGTTATTAAAACCATTATGTTTAGAAATGTGTTGAAAATATCTTCTCTTCGTTAAACAGAAATTGGGGAAAAAATAAACAGGGGGGCTAATAATAATAATTTAGGGGGTTTAATAATTCTGCACTCCTACCAGAATTAAAAAATTAAAAATAAATGTGAGTGCATGTGTTGTGGGCTATATGACCATCAGACACAACTGCAAATGCTTAAGCAACAGCAGGCCACAGTTTAGGATGCTTGTTTTGTTTTGTTTTCTTTTTTTGTTTCGTTTTATTTTTGACTGTGAAATGATGAAATTTAATTGTTAAATTAATATCAGATGGCAGCATTAACAACAGAGAAATAGCAGCACCTGTAGCCTATCTCTGTGAAAAGAGAGAGATAATAAAATAAAAATAGTTTTTCATTCGCTTACAACGGCACTTTGTTCTGTTTTTGAGAGAGTACGTTATACAGAAATGTTTTAATACCCTTTACAGCTTTGCAGAGGTGGCAAAAGTACGCACATCCTTTACTCAATTACAGATACAGATGTTTAAAATGACTATGATAAAAGTTCAAGTACTGAATACACTTTTTTTTACTCAAGTAAATGTAAACCTCATACATGTAAAAAGTAAAAAGTATCCATTACTTCAACCTGTTTCAGTTTCACTAAACAGAATCATATCTGTTAAGCAGAGACGCCTTTATGTGGTCAAATGCAAATGGAACCGTTTTCAAAAATCAGAAATAAAAAAAAACACACAAAGTGACCAGGTGTAAACAACCCCTATAATGCTTCCTCTCTTTTCTCCTGTCATGATGACACATATCATGATCATCTGTCAGGATTCTTTAACCCAACAGATACGTCATTAAAAAAGTGTCATTGATTTAAATCTCAAACAGAAGGGTCCACAATGGGTGGTTCTCATTTATTATTTGTGCATCCTTGTCTCCTGTTTTTTACCGCTTAGTCCCAGCAATCTCAGGATACAAAGAAAAGAAGAAAGGCCAAAAAGGTCTGTGTTGGTATGTTCTTATTACGTTAGTATCATTTCAAGGCATCATCAACTTTTCTAAACTAACCTGCCCTTATATTAAAGGGATAGTTGACCCAAAAATGAAAACTCAGAAAATGTACTCACCCTTTACTTGTTACAAACTTTCATGAGTTTCTTGCTTCTACTGAACACAACAGAATATATTTTGAAGAAAGTTGGAAACCTGTAGGGGGCCTCACGGTGGCACAGTGGGTAGCACGTTCGCCTCACAGCAAGAAGGTCGCAGAATTATCATACTGTACAGTATTTACATAGGTTGTTCATTGGACTGATTAATCGAATGTTTTGAGGAACGTGTGGGTTTCTGTCTCCACAACAATGAGAATACTATACTACAAAAATCACAGATCTTATGACTTGGAAGTTCGGCCAAATTTAAATTTTTATATTTAAATGTCATCTGAACAAGTGAGTGACATTTTGTTCTGACCAACTGCAATATAGCCTACTAGCCGGGATTCCTTCTGTATGTATAAAGAGAATAATGATGCAAAGACAAACAATGGTAAGCTTGTATTTCCTGCAAAAACCTACCTGTACTACTCAACTAAGAAAACAGCTTATCGTTGTGAATTAGGATAAGGTAAGGAGATTGGCTAAGACTGGCTGGTATGTACTTGCTCAAAAATTAGTTTAGGATAATGTTTGTTTGTTTTTTATCCAAAACAACTTATCTTCTACATGTACTTTGCTAAAAGCTCCTTTGAAACCTTACTCATTCTTAGTTCCTTGTATATTCTTGAGGTACAATGGAATTCAAAATTACTAGTTTGATAGGTTTCTGGGTCATTAGATAAAGAAATGAGGAGCAAAGCATTGCTCTCACATCAGACTAAGGCATTTGTGTAAAGGTGTTGGTCTGATAAAACTTGTACTAGTCAAATGAATGACAGCGCGGGCTAACCACATGCATCGCGGCACTGCAACACACAATAAAGGGTGTTTTTTCATGATAAAACAAGTTTTTGTCCTAACCATCTGTGACATTGATGTGCAAAATTTATATTTTATATTAGAATTTTCTATTTCTATTTTAGAAAAATGTGGCAAAACAATAGCATATACTACTATGGCAATTATAAGCTCAGGTACAGATTATGTGCTTTATTCAATGTTAAATGCTACCTATGCGAGTTTGAATACCATTAATTGCGACATTTATTGCCATAATACTGAAAGCAGCAGCAGATAGTTCACCTCAGATCTTGAAAATAAAATAACTAGCAAACAGTTTGAAAATTAAAGTCAGAACTGTGACCCAGTGCAAACCACGTCAGTCACTCAGGCTATGTACTTTTAATAATGTTAAATAGTGTTTAATTAGATTATAACCCCAACCATTTCACTGAGAGTGCAGTGGCTGATATTTAAATGAATGGCTGGTATTAAATGTTTTTGTTGTGGCGCATAGCTTTTGGTGCAGGCAGCCAAATTGCTTGTAGCCGGAATCTTGTCATGTCGCATATAGTTAGGACATGGTGTGAGGTTGGACATACTGAGACCTGGTTTCCATTTGATAGGTTTTGGTTGGTCCAACTACTGTACAAAAGAGCTACATATACAAATGAAAATGTGTCCAGAACATTTTGCGATTGAATCACTCAAACCAACAACACTGGTAACACGTGACTTAAAATTGCATCACTTCCTTGTATTTGACCACACCTTATTTTTAGCAGAAATGCACAGTAAAATGTATTATAACTAATAATTTAACAGTGATAATTCATGTATTGATTAATGGTATATTCACTTACATTATATGATAAAAAAACTGTAATAAACTTTATGATAAACTAATTTCAAATGAACAGTTTTACGCAATTTAAAAGGAACATCTTAAAATTTTAGGTGAAAATCTGTATTTTGACTTTTCCAAAAACTGTGTAAAAGCTCATGTGTGATGGGTTTTCCTTAAATTAATGTTCACCAGCATGGACCACGCCGCACTTTGAGCTAGACTTTATTGTAGGGATGTAGGGATGAAAGAGATGGTAAGGGAAAAGTGGGATGAAGGGGAAGAGAAGTAAGAGGATAAACAGTGAACAGGTAGGTAGGTTGATCGGGCGTCCTACGATGATGCCCAGAAATTTTGAGTGGGGGTACCATCTCTGTAATATTTTGGTAGAGTGATTAAACCCTCCGATTCAACAGGAGGGAAGAGAAGGTTATAGGATTGTTAATGGGAAGTGAGGAAATAGAGGGAGGGAGGGTGGGTTCGAGAGAACGAGAAGAACAGTGCTAGAGGGCTGGTCTGCCTTAAATATGTTTATAGGGAGTAGATGATTGGTTAAGGAGAAAAAGTGAGGCGTGGTTCCACCGACGAATCTTTATTAACAAGTTAACTCCATATCCTTATTTCTTTCTTTCTTATCGGTTTGTACATCAGGGTTTTGTTTAATCCTATGATGTAAATTTACGTTTTTTGTATTATTTTAGTGCCGTGTTTTACAATAAAGCTTGTATTTGTATGACACAATGTACCTTCTGTAAATTAGCATTTACCTTAGATTGTGGAAAAAACAACGTGATTTTTATTAAACTTTTTTTATTTAGTAGTTTATACTTTTGTATTTAGTTTGGTATAACATTAATAAATGTTTTTAATGCATGCTCAAATTCAGTTTGCAAAATTTTAAATGTGGCTAACCCATCGGTAAAACTCCACCACAGCTTCCTTATTTATATCATACATTTTAAATTCATATTGTATGCGCCTTTGGCAACATGACTGATCAGTGACTACTTGTGATTGTATTACTGAACATGATTCTTAGTACTTAGATCCAATTGAAAACAGGACTCAATTATAGCTTGGCTTTGTCTAGCATATGCACACATTAACACCATTACAACAGGACTTACAATGGTACGCTTGAGACAGAGGTGATGAACAAAGTGTAAATTCTTTAAAAATTGATTTATGCATTGTGTTAAATATACTTGGACAGAGTGACTCAAGGACATATGCCTATAGAAAAGCCTGCTGTAGTTCACTGTAATAACCTGTGTAAATGGATGTATTATGATTGCTTTGTATGTAGCAGACACAGCAAAATGAAGACTGATAACAGCAACAATTATGTGCTTATGGTCACTGTGAAATCTGGCCCAAAAAAATCCAAATTTCAAATAAACATTAAGCTTAAATTTGAATTAACTGGCTATATAAAATGTGTAGTTCACTGAAGCAGTTTCCAGAGATGTTTTTCTACAAGAACCAGCCCTTTGTGTGAGAGACTTTTCACTGAGATACCAAAGCTGTTGGGTTTCTGTCTTTAAGTCAAAGTTATTTAGCTCAAGGCCAACCAAGCAATGTTTATGTGACACACTACAGCTCACTCTATCTCTGCCGAGTTCAATTATCAGATACAGCAACTCTCTTCCATTCTGAACATTTGCTTGTTCTGTGGCGTTTAACTCTGATCGTGCGTGTGTGAAAGGATACTGATGTCTTAATTTGAAACAAGACACACAGCAACATCTTTACAGATTAGGATTGAAAAGAGTGACTATTCAGAGAATTAGCTAAACATGCCCATCCCTCAATGGCTGCTTACCTTGGCACTGAAATCCTTGTTTTCCAAACCCCCTGATGAAGAGGAAAGAGAAACAATGCATTAGAGGTCTGCCTCTCTAAATCCTTTAATGGGCTTTTAGCTATCAGTTGCCTTCCACTGAACAAGCAATCCCTTAATTAAAATGTACACTGACAGCTACAGTAGCTAATGTTTGATTTGTCACGACGCACATGTAGGAAGCGATAAAAGGGCATATTTTTTCAGTCACTTTAACAGGGAGTCATAAACTGATCATTAAAGGAAACATGTTTGCATGTTAATAAATAAGTTAATAAATAAACTGCTATAATATTGCAATTTATGAACTGTTTCTAGGTATTTATCTATACATTTACTGACTCATATCTGAGCCTCTGAATTTGAACTTTTACAAGTTACTGAATTGGTAAACTATCAACAAGTGTGAGCAGTGACTTGGCTGAGCAGCTGAATGCCCCACTGTGAGCCTGGACAAACTGATCACGCCCAAATCATGGCAACACCAGTAAACGCTGAAGAATGACGATTACTGGAACATTTTTAAACAAACAAAAAATACTTAAACATTAGCTTTGTCCAAGGCAAAAGGCATTACGAAAGCAAGTCAAAGCGTGTGACAGGTGGGAAGCAGAGTTCTTTATGACAGTGAAATAAACTAAACGTGTTTATGCATTTGCATTGTCAAAACAGTTGAACTGTAAGCAGTGAGCTTCTTAAATGCTTGAACCAATGTCTGTTTCTAGGTGTACGTCTGGTAACAAACCAGTAGCAAGATCTACAGTAAGCTTTAAACTTACACTGATACTGCACTAATTGTGAGTGAAATGATCTACTCACCAAATGAAGTCAGTGCAATGACTGCAGAAAGTCGGCTGCTTGAAAAACCTCGCGGTGAATTTATGGTTTTTCACTTCATGGACGTTTTTCTGCCTCAAAGCACCTTTACGGGCAAATCGATTTGCAACGTCAGACGAGGATTGCTCGTTGCTTTGTGCATCAGCCATTGCAAAAACACGAGCGAATAATTCACCGCAGAGTATTTGGAAGTTGCTGTCAGATAATTAAAACGTTGTTTTTCTGCCGTAGTTGTCCGTGTAGCGCAACAGTTGGGCGCCCGCGTGCGGAAAAGGTTTCTCCGTCTTTCGCCACAACTACTCTGTGTGACAGCTTCCAGCGAGCGCTCCGCTTCCTTCTCGCTCGAGGTGACGTCACCGAAGTGTCCTTCTGCTGGGAGTGGATAATAACGCTCGCCACTGGATCATGAGCACCGTGCAATGAGCGTCATCCGGCGGTCAACAAACCTGTGTGCAAGTTGCTGTAAAGAATCCACGAGATTATCACCAGAGACTTTTGAGACAAGTTTGGCTGTTCTCTTTTTCTTTACTCTACACGTCCTGCTGAGCATTGGATTTTGGAGGCATGATTTGGTGTCCTCGGTCCACAATTCCAATCTAAATTGCTTATTCGCTTCCCCAGAAATATTGGCGTTTTTTAAAAATAATAATTTAAAACGGAATACTGCACTTTTTGTTAACGTGAAAACAAATCTTTCTATTTTCTAGTATTTTTTTTTTTTACATTAAATCAATATTTCAGTATGGGTCATTCTACAAAAATGTCCACTTTTGCAATGGCAAAATGTTTTTTTATAACATTTAAACTTAGACCACATTATTGCCTTTTGAATTCATGAAAACACATGCATGACAGCTTAATGATTTTTATATTTTGTGTATATTTATTTAAATATCACATACCATTTTTTGTTACTGGTGCTACATGCTTTTTGGCAGCATTAAAGCTTTATGAAATATTATTTGGGGATTTTTTTCAGCACATCTAGTCAGAGTTAATCTGGTGTTATTGCACAATGTTTGTTCATTTGTGCAGCCATATATTTGCTATGAAATGAAAATGTTTGAAAAGCATCTATAAACAAGTAATCATGCAATCCTTTAAATCATATTGAGTGTAGCAGAATTCAATAGATGCAAAATTATTATCTTTATTTATTGACAGGTATGTGTGACGGGACAAAAGCACAGTAAGATCAGTGAGAAAAATAATGATCTTCAGAGGTGTTATCCATCAGAAAAGTAACACCAGTGACAATTTTTATTTTACAGAACATCTATACTGCAAAGTATCCAACCACATATTGACAGTCATGGTATGCTCACAAGTAAATTAGTGCATTTATATTCTTGTTTCTTTTTCTTTTTACAATTCCTTAAAAAAAATAAAATTTAAAAAAGTCACACCAGTGATACAAACTAAAAACTTCACATAAGATAATCATGAGATAAATGAGACAAATTTCTGATAACAAAAAAAAAAAAAAAAAAAGACACTGGAGTCACAACTGGCCTTTTCTTATACAGTCGTGGCCAAAAGTTTTGAGAATGACACAAATATTAGTTTTCACAAAGTTTGCTGCTAAACTGCTTTTAGATCTTTGTTTCAGTTGTTTCTGTGATGCACTGAAATATAATTACAAGCACTTCATACGTTTCAAAGGCTTTTATCGACAATTACATGACATTTATGCAAAGAGTCAGTATTTGCAGTGTTGGCCCTTCTTTTTCAGGACCTCTGCAATTCGACTGGGTATGCTCTCAATCAACTTCTGGGCCAAATGAATGGTCTCAGGATGCTTTACTGTTGGCATGACACAGGACTGATGTTAGCGCTCTCCTTTTCTTCTCCGGACAAGCCTTTTTCCAGATGCCCCAAACATATATATATATATATATACACACACATACTATATATATATATATATATATATATATATATATATATATATATATATTCGTGAAAAGAAAAGGAGATGACAAATATAAATATATTTATATATATACAATCCAAAATGGATTAAATTCATTTATTTCCTCAAAATTCTACACACAATACCCCATAATGACAATGTGAAAAAAGATTTTTTTAAATTGTTGCAAATTTATAAAAAAAACAAAAAAACTGAAAAATCACATGTACATAAGTATTCACAGCCTTTGCCGTGAAGCTCTAAATTGAGCTCAGGTACATTCTGTTTCCACTGATCATTCTTGAGATGTTTCAGCAGCTTAGTTGGAGTTCACCTGTGATAAATTCAGTTGATTGTACAAGATTTGAAAAGGCATACACCTGTCTATATAAGGTCCCAGGGTTGACAGTGCATGTCGAAGCACTAATCAAGCATGGAGACAAAGGAATTGTCTGTAGACCTCCGAGACAGGATTGTCTTGAGGCACAAGGCTGGGGAAGGTAACAGAAAAATTTCTCAAATTAGCACAATGGCCTCCATCATCTGTAAGTGGAAGATCCGTAAGTTTGGAACCACCAGGACTCTTCCTAGAGCTGGCCGGCCATCTAAGCTAAGTGATCGGGGGAGAAGGTCCTTAGTCAGGGAGGTGATCAACAACCCATTGGTCACTCTGTCTGAGCTCCAGCGTTCTTCTGTGGAGAGAGGAGAACCTTACAGAAGGACAACCATCTGTGCAGCAATCAACTAATTAGGCCTGTTTGGTAGAGTGGCCAGATGGAAGCCACTCCCTAGTGAAGGGCACATAGCAGCCTGCCTGGAATTTGCCAAAAGGCATCTGAAGGACTCTCAGACAAAGAGACAAAATCATCTGGCCTCTGGAATTCCAGGCGTTACGTTTGGAGAAAACCAGGCACCGCTCATCACCAGGTTAATACCATCCCTACAGCATGGTGGTGGCAGCATCATGCTGTGGGGATGTTTTTCAGCAGCAGGAACTGGAGGACTAGTCAGGTTAGAGGGAAAGATGAATGCAGCAATGTACAGAGACATCCTGAATGAAAACCTGCTTCAGAGTGTTTTTGAACTCATGTTCAAACTTATGTATGTTCATATATGTTTAAAAAGACAAATTGTGACTTTTATAACTTTCATAACTTTTTCATAACTGCTTCAGTGTTTCACAATGCCTCGCTCTGCCCACCACCAGTAAAAACCCAAGTAGGTTTTGTGGCAACCCAGACATGTACAAGTGTGAGCAGGTTATGCTGCAATAGGTTGGGTGTCCTCCAAGTGGGAGAGAATTACAACACAAGTAGGTTGGGTTTAGTGTTGTAGTAGGTGTAGATGTTAATAAAACACAACAGGTTACTGTGAGGTTAGGTTTAGGGTTGTATTAGGTCTAGACATTAATAAAAAACAATAGGTTGGACTCCATGTCATGTACAAGCCATTAGGTTTGTACAGCCCACTTGGAGCTCAAGCCCCTTCCATTTAGAGCTGACTTTTTCATTTGGGGATGACTCCGACCTCCATTTACAGCCTTCTCGTAAAAAAAGAAGAAAAAAAAAAAAAAGTGGACCAAGTTTCCAAGTAGACCCCATGTGGGTTTTTTGGTGGGCTGTCGCTTGGGCCCTGCATGGGCAAACCAAATAAGACCATTGAATTTAAGTCCACTGGCTCCACAATGGTCCCATGTGCTAACGCATATGGACATTGGATGGGTAAATAGTGGGCACCAAGTAGGCCACATTTAGGTGTTTATTAGAGGGGCTTTTATGGGTGCCAAATGGTCTCTAATAGACTTTAAACGATCCACTCAAACAAGTAATAACAGAACTACCTGATGAAATTGAGTTTATTAACAACATTTCCATAGCAGGGCCATACCTAAACCAATTAGCTTCCCTAGTCTGCTATATAAGAGGAAGCGGACCCTCCCTAAACTGTTTGTCTCAGTTTCTCATTGGACTCACTCACCATGGATCTTAACCTTCAGATCAACCCCTCTGACTCAGATGAAAAATTATTTGGAACAATTTTTCCTTCACCTCAAAAGTCCTCTCAACAATCTTCATGCAGTCAAACTTCATGTAGACTGCATTCCACCATCCACATTCCTCAGCTCCACGAGCTTCCCCATTCAAGCTCATTGTCTGAGATTTCTCCTACATGACCCGATCCCAAGTCCAATCTCCACCGCATATGCGTACACTTTCACACAGTCAACATAGACATCACAGGCATGGAAGTCGGCGCGCTCACTCCTCGCACCAGCAGCGTGTTAACCCTTCCACCAGCAGCCCTCATCAGTGCAACCACAGCAGGTCTCCGGGCCCGAGAGCGATATCAAGCAATGGACTGTGGCCCGCCTACAACGTGCCCTGTATATAATTGATATAAAGGTATCAATTCAGTTATTCCGACAATAAATCTAGCTTATTTCAGCTCTACAAAACAGCCATGCACAGCCATAACAACACAAACTCTGAGCTTCCAAATGTTCCAGCATTCCCAAAGAACACCCTCAACCTTACTTATGACGTCACCATGCAAACCTAACATTGGCCACAGCAAGCAACAACTGCGCCACCATTCGCAAATCTCATTCTCAACACCAGCTCTTTTCTACCCAGATCTATCTCAATTAATTCTTTTTTTCTCATCCCTGTGCTCACAAACTAACAATCATACATCCTTACATGCCATCATCCATTCCTCTACCATTTCCTCTACATCCATTCCTCTACAGCAATATGGCTCCCGTTATTTCCAATTCTCCCATACTATTCAATTTAATTCAAGTTTATTTATATAGTGCTTTTTACAATGTAGATTGTGTAAAAGCAGCTTAACATAGTTCTAGTAAAGTCCAGATTTCAAAGTTGAAGTTCAGTTTAGTTCAGTTCAGTTCAGTGTGGTTTAAGTTTCACTGCTGAAAGTTCAAACACTGAAGAGCAAATCCACCGATGCGCAACTCCACAAGTCCCTATCCGAGCAAGCCAGTGGCAACAGTGGCGAGGAAAAAAAACTTCACCAATTGACGAAGTGAAGGAAAAAAAACCCAGAGAGAAACTAGGCTCTGTTGGGCATGACCATTATTCTTCTGGCCAAACTTTCTATGTGGAGCTGCAGTCTAGGCGCCGGACAGTGGAGAAGCTGGACGTCCATCGTGGAGAAGCTGCAGGTTTGGGTAAGGCACCGGCGGGAGATCAGGCTGGCCCACAGGATCAATGCGTGGACTCGTTTGTCACTGTGGCCTTTCAGGAATCAGTGTCATGCACTCCATTCCCCCATGACCACCACAGCATCAGCTCGGGATACGATCTGGTCCAGGATACCTTGGGATCATCTCTTCACAGGTCTTGGATCGCATCAATGGCGCTGCATAGTCTGTAGGGGCCTCGGGGTGAGTATTACCAGGTGGAAATTGAAAATAAACAAAATAATTAGCATAGCTGCTGTTCATAGTGTATTTAAACGAGATGCAAAATGGATTGTTATAGATGAAAATAGCAGTTATATAAACAAACATGTTAAACATATGAGAGTTTCTAACACAATTTCTGGTGCAATAAGACAGGAGGAGTGTGTTCTACAGGTGATTGTCAAGCCAGCTCACCTGGGTGGAGCACACTCATGCATCATACCGTTATGCGATGCATTGAGTGTATGCTTTACTAAAAAGATAGGTCTTTAATCTTGTTTTAAACTGAGAGAGTGTGTCTGAGCCTCGGACATTATCATGAAGGCTATTCCAGAATTTAGGAGCCATAAATGAGAAGGCTCGACCTCCTTTACTCGACTTTGCTATTCTAGGTACTACTAGAAGCCCTGAGTTTTGAGATCTTAAAGAGAGGGATGGATTGTAGCAAGACAGAAGGTTGGTTAGATAAACAGGAGCTAGATTATTTAAAGCTTTATAGATAAGAAGCAATATTTTGTAATCAATAAGGAACTTAACAGGCAGCCAGTGTAAGGAGGATAAAATTGGGGTGATATGATCATATTTTCTATACCTGGTAAGAACTCTGGCAGCTGCATTTTGTACTAGCTGAAGTTTATTAATAGAGGATGCTGGGCAACCAGCAGTAATCCAGCCTAGAAGTCATAAAAGCATGAACTAGCTTTTCTGCATCTGAGATGGATAGCATATTTCGTAACTTTGCGATATTTCTTAGATGAAAGAAGGCAGTTTTGTGACATGGGAGATATGATTTTCAAAAGTTAAATTGCTGTCTAATATAACGCCCAGATCTTTTACAGTAGAGCTAATGCTAACTCTGTATCCCTCTAATTGCAGGTCGAGTTGTGTGATCTGCTGTGTACAGGATTTAGGCCCAATAAGTAATAATTCTGTTTTGTCTGAATTTAAGAGAAGAAAATTGTTGGTCATCCAGTTTTTAACATCTTTAATACACTCAGTTAGCTTAGACAGTTCAGATGTCTCATCAGGTTTTGTTGAAATATATAATTGGGTATCATCTGCATAGCAGTGAAAGTTAATCCTGTGTCTTCTAATAATGTCTCCCAGGGGTAGCATGTATATCGTAAACAGCAAAAGGCCGAAAACTGATCCTTGAGGCACCCCATACTTTACTGGCCTGACTTGTGAAAGCTGTCCATTTATATTCACAAACTGGTAACAGTCACTTAAGTATGACTTAAACCATTGTAGAGCCTGTCCCTGGACACCTGTAGAATTTAAGCGATCTATGAGGATATTGTGGTTGATGGTGTCAAATGCAGCACTGAGATCAAGTAAAACTAATAACGAGATGCACCCTTGGTCAGCAGCTAAAAGTAAATTGTTGGTTATTTTCACTAATGTGGTTTCTGTACTGTGATAAGGCCTGAAACCTGTCTGAAACACATCAAAAACATTGTTCATCTGCAGAAAGGGGCATAATTGGGCAGCAACTACTTTTGCTAGTATTTTAGACATAAATGGAAGATTTGAAATAGGCCTATAATTAACTAAGTTGCTGGGGTCCAGTTGTGGTGTCTTAATAATAGGCTTAATAACAGCTAGCTTGAAAGGATTTGGAACATGGCCTAAAGATAAAGAAGAGTTAATAACATTAAGAAGAGGTTCTCCTACTACAGGTAGCAGCTCTTTCAGTAATTTTGTTGGAATTGGGTCTAACATACATGTAGCTGGTTTAGAACCATTTATAGGGTTTTCTAGCTCTTCCTGTTCTATCATTTTGAAGCACTGGAGATTATTTTGATTCCGTGGAATGTTTAATGGATCTGAAGTATAATGTGGTGCAGAAAGTTTAACATCTTCTATGTTCTGTCTGTTTTATCTGTCTGTCTATTTTATCACTGAAAAAAGTCATGAAGTCATCACTACTAATTTGTGGTGGGATATTTTGTTCCAAAGATGACCGATTATTTGTTAATTTGCCAATGGTGTTAAATAAGAATCTAAGATTGTTATGATTATTTTCTATGAGGTGCTCAGCCCTGGCGGATTTTAGAGCCCTCCTATAGTTGGACATACTATCTTTGTATGCAATTCAAAGAATCTTGAAATAAGAATCCTGAAAGAGTTGCTTCATTTAAACTAATATAGTCATTTTGATTCAGCCAGGTTTCAGTGAGACAGAGTGCATTAAGATTATTGTCGGTTATTATTTCATTTATGATAAGTGCTTTAGGTGCTAGTGACCTGATGTTTAGGATACCAAGCTTTATAAAATGTCTATTTTCACTTTGCAGTTTTTTCTGGTTTAATTTTTAATAGATTATTTCTAGACCACATAGTAGGTTTATTTCTTGATCTAATAACACAAGGAACAGACACAGGGGGTTAGCCAGGTATGCATTACTGTGATTTAAGTGTGATGAGCAAGAGTCTTTATGGCTAAAATGTGAATTTTGACTTACTAGTCAGACAGAGCGAAACATCCTGGAGATGTTGTCCGACAGGAGTTTAGCTCTAGCTCTGCTGGGGTGCAGACCATCAGGACGGAAAAGCCTAGGACGCTACCAGAAAAGATTCCAGTTATTGGCAAAGAGCCACTTCTGTTCTTTACACCATGTTAATAGCAGTTCATTCAGAGCAAAAAGTCTACTAAACCTTTAATTTAATTTTGTGGAAGCAGCGCGGACGTGGCGATCGATGAAGTCACCAATGACTACCACATCGCAACCCGATGAAAAAAATGAAAATTGCTAATCTACGCAATTAATCGCCAAACAAACACAACGAGGCAACTGTAACAGCAACAATAACGTCACTCGAGCATGCGCCCTGATGTCTCTAACCAACTATAACCAGGCTCCATATGCTGCTACTGCCAGCTTAAAGCCTTCTTTCAGATATTTTCAACCTCCTCCTGCACCTTTTGTTCTTCCAACTAACCTATCGTGGATGACCTATCCTATACCAAGGAGGGAGAATGATATGCAACAATTTCAACCATCTTGGATGCTCACTCTCCAACTGCAGACTCCTTCATGTTTGCTCTTTCTGCGGCAGCGCTCATGCCAGGAATTGCTGCCCACACAACCCAACCACCATACCTGAATGACTACTAAAGCATCTCAGCACACAAATCAAGGTAAAGGCCCTAGTTACAGCATTATTACAGTTCATAGATTTCATTTATAACAAGCTACAACTTTGTTTTCATTCAGGAATACAAATCAAACCAGACACTTCTCACATCTCCTCTAACCTCAACTCCGCTCTTTCCGAGCCTAACATAGTCGACACATTTATAGCAAAAAATGTCCAAGAAGGATTTATGATAGGCCGATTCAAAGGCCTCCTTTCCCCCATTTAGAATTAGTCCTATTGGCAAGCTCAAGCCCACATCAGCTCTTTCAATTCTTGGTGGTTTCTAATGATTCCATCCCCACCTACGAGACGAAGCCCCACTCTGAGTCTCCCTGAACAAGACTACATGACCAGCTTGTTCAATAATCAATCCATGCTTCTCTTCTCAAACCTAATAACTACAACTCACAACTCTCAAACAATTCATAATAAAGTTTCACATGAATTTATGGCGTGGTCCTAGATAGTGAACAGCCATTTAAAAGGGTCAATTATGAAGATGGTAAAGCAATCACCAACAGTTGTTTTCAAATATTGTAAATATCTAGACTCCAAATATCGAGCTATTACAGTTTTTTCAACTGTTAACAAGCATTGTGTTCACACCGTTCACACAATCAGCTGAACAGGAGTCAATACGGAGCAAACTATGAATCATTTTTATGTTTCTATATTTGTCTTTTGTTTGAGCACATAACTCAGTCTTTGTTTGTCATGTGCTCACGTTCCTTTATCGTCGTTTCCCTTTATCACGCCCCCTTGTTTACGCCTCATCTAGTCCTTGTTAGTGTAAGTGTTCTCATGTGCTTCCCTCCCTTTAAATTATGAACTCTTACCTCATGTTTTTACTGGTTTGTTTTGTGCTTGGTGTAATGTTCTTTTCTGCATTGTTCTTTTGTGCATAGTTTGTGTGCTGCAAGAGTCTCTACAACTTGTCCAGTTTATAATTTAAAAGTTTCCTTGTCTTATTTATTTACTTATTATTAGTTATACAGTTATTTTTTTTTATTATTTGCTTTCTCTTAGTAGTTTTTTTGTTGTTTATTATTGTTTATTGTATAAAGTTGTTCTTTTTCTTTTATAGCTTTATTTTGTATCTGTTTTTAAAATCTATTTGATATTCATTTTCTTTATTTTCTTTACAGTTTAATATTCCCTTTTAGTTTTGCGATTTAATTATTTTGGTTTGTTGCTTCAGTGCTAAATTCACCCTCACACTCCATCATAACATCACAACTCACGAGACAACTTTTCACCTCAATGAGAAATCTCGTTGCGATTTAGTCTTATGAGATCTCGTAACCCGAGATCTCGTCACATCCCTAGAAACTACAAATCAAGGGGATTGACCATAACCCAAAGTGGACTGGGAATCAGAGGCGACGCCAAGAATAGAAATGGATCAAGAAGTTGAACAATATAGTCCCCATAGGACTGAACCAAAGGTGGGAGAAGAAGCAGTTTGATTGAGTGCAAGTTTGAAATTTTTTTCACTAACAAATGGTGGGCCTGACCCCCACAACCCTAACACCCAACCAGAGGAGGGAACTTGTTCGCAGTCTAGCCCTACCACAGGAGGGTATTTGCTTGAAAC
>CAIGQW010055671.1:9467510-9489329 GCA_903798125.1 Danio choprae | reverse complement strand
GTGTGTGTGTGTGTGTGTGTGTGTGTGTGTGTGTGTGTGTGTGTGTGCACGCACATAGTAGTGTACACTGATTGAGCCACTGCCTGACACAGGTGTCATGACATTTTATCCTACCTGTCAGATTGTACAGACACTGTATTTGAATGGTTCAGAAGTTGGTGTTAGGGAAATATTACAACGTCGTATCACACCACATTTACGCTGGTAGCACAATCTGATAGGTAGCATAATTCATTTGCATTTTGTACATGTTGTTTAATATTGTTTTCAAACTTAGTAAATTGGTAGTTGTCTGTTGTAAATAAATGATTTACTTTTGACACTTTAATGGAAACTAACAAACTTTAAATAATTTAATAAGTATTTAAAGGAAAGCAAGCCTGTATGATGGACTAGCTTTTTGGAAGATGTAAATATGGATGACTCAACTTCGGGCACCATCTTCTGGCTAGGTGTGGGAATTCATTTTAAATTATCCTCACAGTGCATTATGGGTATACTCTAGCACCTGGGTGTATATCTGGGCTGTGAACAATACAAAACAATACAAAATGTTATAGTAATGTCCGTACAGCATCAATGGTTGCTCCTCAAATAGTGTTTATTTAATAGTATGGGGTGTGATTTTTGAACAGAGCCTATATTTACAGCTAATGTACCTCACCTGTGTCTAATTTAGTTGATTATTATTATTCTGTGAATTTACCTCCAGAGATGTTTCTGTTCACAGCTGGTTGTTGTTCTTGATGATCAAAGGTTGACTGATTGTTGATCAGATGTATAATTTATATTTATCATAACCTTCTTATTAATATTATTAGAAATATTATGAAAAATCCTGCTTCAAAAATCCAAAGCTAGTTTAAGTTGAAAAGTGTATTTTTGATGGAATTTGGAACATAGCACTTTTGAAATGAAATGTTTCTGATGTGCCTTTGTTTTGACATTTTGTTATATAGCGTAAGACTTTTTTTTTAATGAAATGTAAAGTATATCCATCTCCATCTTTCTGACTTTGAGTCCCTTGGGTGACTGTGCAACTGGTATAGTAACATAATGAACAAAGCAAAATAATATTTCATTGTATTTAGTTTTTAAATGACCTATAGGGTCAAGTTGTTTGGTGGACTAAATTTAACCTTAGCAGCTCACTGCTCCACCAATGATGATAGCTGTGCTATTTTTAGTAGGGTGGGTGGCAGCTGTGAAAGCATTTATTGGCTGTAAACGGACAACGACACAGGCTCAGTACCATCCGACAGATGCATTGTTTAGTGGTAAAAAGGAGGAGAGCTTAGGCACACTGAAAGTCATATATTAGATGCACATGTATACACAGAGAGGCATTTCAGGAAGCTCAAGCAACAAACCGCATCGGCACAAAAAAACTGGAGATCAACCTGAGTGGATTTATATCAATATTAAGAAGATTGAAAGTCCTGCCATGTGTCTGAGTTATTTTCCATGACTTCTTTGGAATTGTTCTACAATAATATGATTTTTAAAAAGCCATAACAAACAGAGGGGTTAAACGTTATTTCTTAAAGAAGGAACTCTCACATCAGGGTCTGTATCCTCTTGGTCTAAAGAAGAGGTCCTGAATATTAGTGTTTTGGCTGGTCCTAAATGCTGATTTAATACTCCTGTTGACACGTGAGTGTTTACTTTTTTATATTTGTATTTGACTTCTTTTTCAATGAAACTGTAAAAGTGTTTTTAAAACATAGTTTTTAAACATAGATTACTCAAATGTTTGTGACTGTTCATTTTTATTCTTTATGAAATACTATTTTAAATACAGTCAGAAAATGTTTTTTTTAAGAATAGTACAGTATACAGGGAAATATCTCATTATCTGAAAACTTTTAAGTACTTTTTGAGGAAAATATGAAGGTTAAGAAGCATATATGACATAAAGACATCTTGATAGATAAAGATTACCATGTGTTTTTTTCTTTCCAGACACAGTTTCATTCAGCTATGGCCATAACTCACAACTTGATTAACAAAATATGTGGTAATAGTTTATATTACCTTTTATTAGTCATCACGTGCAAATATCATGCAATGCCAGATTAGTACCAGATTAGTAGTTTAATATTCAAATATAAATGAAAATGATTATATTATGAATGTTATACAAGCACGCATACATTGTCTACATTTTGTATTCACGGTCAGTTTGCTGCTTAACAAATGTATTTACAAATCTAACTGTGAGTGATGTCCTTAGATATTAATTATACTTAACACAATATACTGTTGTACTAATTGACTGGTAATAAATAATCCTGTTATTAGAGCATGGTTCATATTGATTGACTGGACACTTTTGGAATTTATCCAAGTATGACTCAAGGAAAATTGACGTAATCCTATAATGTACTACATGCACTATGACTCATTATCTTTTGTGCTGTGCTGACTGACCTGATAGTAATCTGGGACAAATTCTCTAGAAGGCCCAGCAAGGCAATCTGATCTAATGAAGACCCCCACTCTCTGGTCTGAGAAATGTCATGAAACCTTGCTGTTCGTTTAAAACCAGACAGAGATAGTGTTACTGTTATTTGCATTTACACAGATATTTAACAGTTGTCAAGATTTGTTCTAACTTTTTTCGATTAAATTCAAATTTAGTTTGGCACAAGATTATAATTATCGTGAGACATTAAAAACTGTGAGAAATCTGTGTATGTATAAACTGACATGAACACGTAATGTGTGAATGCTGTTTAAACAGTGTTAAATATTCTCTACTAGATAGAAGACACTGAAAATCAGTCTGGCTGAAATTTATTTGGCTTTAAAAGAATTAATAAACACATATATCCATGTGTTTGAATTTATTTAATAAAATGTATGCTTATTACAGAGTGTTTGTTAGCGTCATGCTATCAGTAATTTTAGTTTGATGCATGGTCCCTGATATAGAAAATAGAATCTTGATGCTATGAGTGTTTGTCCAGGTGGCTCATCTTAACATGTTTTGTCTTATGATGCACATGGCCAGCTCTCCGGCGTCTTTATTTGGACAGGCTATTTTAAATGCTTCCTCCTGATATACAGCACCAGCTGTCTGGGCTTAAGTAGGGAAAGGGACTGGAGTTATCTTGACTGCAGTAGAAGGACTTCCTTTATGCAAGGAATGTTTCACTATGCCATATACCATTTACAATCTGCATAGTATTGAGCATTTACAAAAAGGTAAAGGTAGTTCTTTCTTATAGCTAAAATTGGGGTAAGATAAATGCAATAACTACAGTACTGAAAATTGCACTTACTGTGCATACAAATGATCATATTTCATCCACTGAAAGATATTGTATATGCATAAGAATCATATTAAATGCAAGTGTCAACAAATAAGTCGACAAATAAGTGAAATATGAAGTGACATAACTATTCTGTCATTATTACTACTATTGAAATAAAAATTGAACAATGAACTTATTCTTACCTGTTCTTAATAAAATACACAAGTGATTATATCTCAAATTTGTATTTTAAATAATTGTTTTATTATATATTAAATATTAGGAAAAATGGTATTGCTTAAAAATGGGTAAAATTTAATTGTTAGAAGGAGACTGGCCATGTATAATGATGTAAAGGCATAGTTCACCCAAAAATGAAAATTCGGCCATCATTCATTCACACTTGACTCATTCCAAACCATTTTTTTTTTGTTTTATGAACAAAGGGTGTGGGAGGCACAGTGGTAGAGTGGTTAGCACTGTCGCCTCACAGCAAGAAGTTTGCTGGCAAGAAGTCCCGGCTGGGTCAGTTGTCATTTCTGTGTGGAGTTTGCATGTTCTCCCTATGTTATTGTGGGTTTCCTCCAAGTGCTCCAATTTCCCCTACAGTCCAAAAACATGAGCTATAGGTGAATTGGATGAACTAAATTGGCTATAGTGTGTGAATGTGAGAGTGTGTGGGTGTTTCCCAGTACTGGGTTGAGTTTTATTTTTTATCCTTTGTACAAAATGGGACAGTGTTTGACATTTGCCACAGTTGTGAAATGTACCTACATGTCCTTTGCTATTGTCAGTTGTTAGCCAAAATCGAATACATTTGTTCATTATGTTTTTAATGTTCAGAGTAATGTTTAGAATCATAATCATTTGCTAAAACCACTAAATGTTTTAGTGTGAATCACTAAGCTGAAATGTTTCAGAAAAGAACGATGGAAGGATTGAATGAAAGACTCATAATGCACAAGGTGTATGGGCAGTTGTTTCAAATGTGATATGACCTCTGTAAAATAAGGTTTTCTTTTTGCAGATCTGGGTATGTGCCACAGAAACTTGTGTCATTCCAAATTCAGATAAAAGCACAGAAATAAGTACAAATAAAAATGGATGTTTTTGGTGGTGCTCCACGTGTGCTTGGTTACCCACGGCCAGTTCTGGTGAAATGTGGAACAGACGCTGTGCTTAAATGTCAGATTGGTGGAGATCCCCAACCAGACGTGATATGGGAGCGGAAAAATGAGTCTATTCTTCCTGAGGGTCGTTACCGTATTACCCAAGATAGCAAGGTGTACACACTGTACATCTCTGGGGTCACTATGGAAGATGCTGGACAGTATATTTGCAGAGCCAGGAACAATATTGGGGAAACATATGCAGCTGCTACCCTTAAAGTGCAAGAGGAGCCTCAAGAGCAGCAAACACAGCCACCCCAACCACCACCACCCCAACAAAATGAAGTAGAAGTAATTCCACCAGAAAAAGAAATCAAAATGAAGATACAACAACAGGTTGGGGTGGAAAAGAAAAAAGACCCATTCCAAGACAACAAGCCCTATTTTTTGATCAAACCACTTTCCCTGAGAGTAGACCGTGGAGAAGATGCTGCCTTCTCCTGCAAAATCTCAGGTGATCCTTTGCCTCAGGTGGTTTGGGAGAAAGATGGTAAGCAGTTGAATGAGATCTATGAGAGTGCCCACTATCATGTGGGCCAGCAAGATGGTGGCTGGTTCCAGTTAAAAATTTTCAAAACAAGAACTCCAGATGGAGGTGTCTACATGTGCAAAGCAGTCAACAAGCATGGAGAAGCAATAACTGGAGCAGTGCTCCTGGTAGAGCCCATTCCAGAACACAAAGAGGGAAGCATGACAAATGGTTACACCAATGGTCATTATTCACCACAACATTCAAGGGCCAAACACTCAAAAGAACCTCACCTTAATATGTCAAAGGCAAAGAAATTCACAGTCACTGAAGGCAAACATGCCAAATTCCGTTGCTATGTCACAGGAAAGCCTAAGCCAGAGATTGTATGGAAGAGAAATGGAGAAAGCATTATGCCAAGTCGAAGACATCTCATTTTTGAGGATAGAGAGGGATATTACACCTTGAAAGTACTGTACTGTAAGCAGCAGGATACAGGACTCTACATTTGTGCTGCATCAAATGCCCTGGGAAACACACTGAGTGCTGTGCAACTGTCAGTTCAAGGTAATGTTTTAAACTTTGATAATGTTCATAAAACTAACATATAATTCTGCATTTTTCGTAGGGAAAAAAATCATTCAGTGTAACAAAATAAGTGCTTAATATGTTATTGTAGGTCCCTTTGTTGAAGACTTAATCATGAAAGACATTCTGTTATTAATATGGTTAAACTTTACTTTGATGGTCTCCCCTAGGTGAATTTGTGGAATGGCTGTGGGGGAGCTATAAAAGAAAATGTTACACTCTTCATAATAAAGGTGCCAGGGAGAACCAAGGTTTTAAAAGTAATGCCATAGACCCTATTATGGTTCCCCAAAGAACATTTTAGAGAAAAGTTATTCAAAGTGCTTATTCAAAGTAATTATTTTGTGAAAAACATTTGAATGATTTAAAGAACATTTTGTTCATTATAAAGAACCTTTTGTGGAATGCTTTGTTTACATGGATGTTAAACATTCAAGAAACAAATAATAAAAATAAAGAACCTTTTTTTAAGAGTGTACAATCACTATATATATACATATAGTGGCTAACTATATTTAGATGTTAAGTCATGCACTGAGCAATGTATTTGACGAACACTGACCAATGGTTGATGAGTGCTGAAAGGTGAGAAAAGCCACAGGGCTCAGTGCATTGTTCAGTGACAGCATCATTGCAATCTTATCTACAATGCAATGAGGTATATCATATATCTTTAGTGCAATTGCGCCTGTAGGATTATGTTCTTTCCTGGGGACTGCATTACCACAACTTTTTTTAAACACTGTCCTTGGCTTGCTATTTGATGTATTTGTAATTTAAATGTGTAAATGTATGTGTAAATGTGGGGTGCCATTCTTGTTCCTGGAAGTTCTCTAGCATTGTTAAGTTCCAATTCAATCCCATTAACCACATGAAACTGCTAATTAAAATATTTAATTACAGACAAGTGTGTTGAAGCAGGGCTGAAAGAAATGGAATTCTGCAGATACTGTAGGTAGATTTCAAGAAACAGGATTAGGCAGCCCTGGTATAGTATCTTTAACAGCTTCATCACACTTGCCTAGTTTGTTTAGCCTTAAAACCCAAATTATCTGTTTCAATTATGTGTGTATTTTGTAGAAGTGAATCATAGCTATGGTTCCATCCAAAGTTTTGAATTTACTTTATGCACACAATTAAATTATTGCATAAACATATGTTGATAAAACATTGTTTTCATCCAATGCATTTAAGAGATTAAAAATAGTCACTTCTTGGGGAAAGTAGCTCAATATATATTAATAATAATTGTAAAAAATCTGCAAACTGAGAAACCACTTTAGCTCTTTGTTTTTTTCCCAAATTAAACAAGTTGCACCTCAGAAAGGCTGATGGCACACTGGATCTCTGTCGTGTTATTTTGTGTTTTGAGCCAGTGCCTGATATTTGTGAAAACCACTGTGTAAGACTGTTTTAAGAGGTATAGTAAATTTACAAAATCATTTTGGTATCAGGTGTTTTCTGATGGTGTAAGATGATGAGATTTGTTCACTTAGTCTTGCTATGCAATCACGTCTGCTGAGGCAAAATCACATGACTTTTTGAAGTGCATCAAGGAATTTATGATCATATTGGTTTGAGCTCAAAAGTGTTTTAATGCAAACATAGATACAGTTGATATAAACATCAAACATAGATACATAGGCCCTCCAGGAACAGGTTTGGACATCCCTGGATTAGATGAATAGTGAATGTTGTTCAATCTAAAGCATCTGAACTGTGACACTTTTTAATCACTTGGTAAACTTTAATGATAATCAAATTGGAAGTTTTCTCTTCTGCTTATAGGACCTCCAGTTCGATTTAAGCGAGCTCTTCAAGATGCAGAGTTCAGAGAGAGAGATGTTGCTGTTCTAGAATGTGAGGTTCCAGAAGAGTCCATTTCCACCGCATGGTACCTGGAGGATCAGAGGTTGCAGCATGGAAATAAGTATAATATGGAACAGAAGGGCACATGGAGAAGACTAACCATACAAAATGTTGGAGCTGATGATGATGGAGTTTACCTGTGTGAAATGCCTGATGGTGGAAAGACAATTGCAGAATTGGCAGTTAAAGGTACAGTATATACAGATTAAGCATTTTTGGGGATGCCAATGTTACAACATTGATGTTTTCTGTTAACTCAAATGAACACCTGTATTTTACCTTCAAGAAAGGATTGAAGGGGATGTATCATAGTCACTTTCCATAGAGTAATACTGCATCCATCTTTTCAAGAATGCAACTAAATACACAATTCTTTAGTTTTTTAATACTTTTAAGACAAAAATACAGCTTCTCTGTATCGATGACTGACTACATCCTATGATATTGCTGTTGTAAATAAAACAGGAAATAACTTTGTACTTATAACCCTTCGATCCATACAATCACATTAGTGGGATCAACACTGGTATGATTAGAATGCTCAGTGCATCATTGATCAGCTGTTACATTCAAATTTGCCCTCCTGCAATGGCTGATGCTGAGACTGAAAAAGATGAGCACAGAGCTTGTCAAAGATCAAACTTATCAGTGCTTCCAAAGAAATAATGTATGCTTACAGTAGGTTGCAGACATTTTATTAGATTTACAAGAAAAACTAAAATAAATTGTGCATGTAAAATGCTTACTGATGTCTATAGACAACAATAATAATCATTTGACACACAGATCTCACAATGTAAGTTGGGCACACACTTTTCTGGGAAAAGGACCAATAAAAGGATCTCCACCTTTGGTTACGTAACCAAAAGCCAGAATAAAAAAATAATAATAATAAAATAAAAAAATGCAAAACCACCAGGGGGTAAGGTTTTTGACAGAAAAAACAAAAAAATAAAATTGCGTCCAAATCATTTTTTTGAAACTTGACTCATGCTTGAATATGAGAGTCCAACGCTTTAACAGTGTAAATAACTTTCAGGAAAGCATGAAATAGAATTAGACCACCCTTTTAAGAAGCAGTAAAGCCTAAGAATAACCAAAAGCATTACAAATAAGTTTACTGTTTTACAATTTATTTTGATGGTACCCTTTGGGTATTCTGTTAAAGGTGCAGTAGGTGATCTGCCAAAATGCTAACCGGTTAGCATAAAATCTTTAAAACACAGTCTCTCCCCTGCCACTCAAAGCCACGCCTCCTAAAATCACAAATGTGACATGACAGCAGACAACCCACTAGATCAGGGGTCACCAAACTTGTTCCTGGAGGGCCGGTGTCCTTCAGATTTTAGCTCCAACCCTAATCAAACACACCTGAACAAGCTAATCAAGGTCTTACTAGGTATACTTGAAACACCCAGGCAGGTGTGTTGAGGCAAGTTGGAGCTAAACTCTGCAGGGACATCGGCCCTCCAGGACCGAGATTGGTAACCCCTGCACTAGATCATGTCATTTGCGAGTTAGAAATGTAGTTAGTGGTTGGCCGGCGGCGTGCAGGAATTACACTTATTACTAAGCCATACTTACATGCTATTTCAGAGCAAATATTCAAAGTAGCATGGTAAACAATATAGGGAGCGCATTACATGTTGTAAAGCAGGCTAGGAGGAATAGCAATATTTACTTATGTTTTGTTGTTAAACTAAATAAAAATCTACATTATCGATGCTGTAAAAGGTCCCTTCTAAAACTGAAAATAGTCACATTAATCTTTCACCGGAAGATTTAATTGGCTGAACAACACTTCAAACATTTTTTTGTTTTATGCCTAATCCAGAATATAAAAATACATAAATACATTTAGATCATCTACTTTATTCATTACTATTGGAATGTGAAGAGACTTTCAACCAGCACAACAAAAATGTTTCTGAAGACAATCACCCACTGCACCTTTAACAGCTTTGCAACTAAATGTCAAATAACACTATTTAGAGCATCAGAAGAGATTTGGTGCCCCATCTCCAGGCCAATCCCTAAACTTACCTGTAACTGGAGACATGGCTAATTTCTAACAAAGCATACAAGTGTGATTATACAAATTCATTTGAATTAGCTACTAAATTCAAAAGTTACAAATTGTTTAGAGATCATATTGAATATGTTGACATGATGTAAATGCAAAATTACTTAGTAGACGTAGTAGTTAGTAGAATGGCTGTAAAAGTACAATCTAAGTTAAGGAGTTTTACAAAATTAAGAGTTGGTAAAATGTCTTTATTACTCTAATGACAGTAGTTGGTGTGTTAGTTATTATTAGTAGAATGTCTTTTAGGGCCATCAAAATAAAGTGTTATGCAAAAAAACAAAAACAACAACAACAACAACAACAACAGCAATAATAATAATTATAACATGGGTTGTCAAGTTGCAATTCACTGTAAGTTTTTATTAAAATAAATAAAGATTTGACTTTAGATTATAACTTTAAATTTAAATTTGACTTTAGAAATGATTGTTTGTGTCACGATCATTGAAGTTAGCAGTGCAGCTTGATGTACATATGAAATAAAAAGATCTGGCTGATTCTATTAACTTATTTTTCTGGTAGGTACAATTGTAAAAAAACTTCCACGGAGGTTAGAGGTGATGGAAGGAGAGAATGCAGCATTCTTTGTGGAGGTGGAACAAGAAGAGATGGACATCTGCTGGTTTAAAGATGGACTGCAGTTGCAAGAAACACATCAAACCATTATCAAATATTTTGGCAAAACACACATCCTGGTTTTTGTCAATACATCATACCAAGATTCTGGAACAATCACATTTATGGCAGGCAGATCAACAACGAGCTCCAAACTCAGGGTCAAAAGTGAGAACACGCACATAATTTTGTGATTCATAATAAGCAGCACAATTACAAAAAAAAGTGTGAGTTTAATATTTTGATTCTGGTATCTTTGTTTTCATTTAGCTGCACGACACTGCCCACCCATCTGTCCTGTGGGTGTCCAGATGAACACTGACTGTTTAAATGGTGTCGTCCTTTCCTGGTCACCATCGCCTAATTTGCAAAACTCCACTACTAAGTCAGTGTATGTGCTAGAACGCCAAGAAGTGGGCTCTCAGGAATGGCAGCGATGCCTGACAACAGAGACGGGCACTTCTGCTGAAGTCCTGGGTGATAGTGTGCCATGTGAGGGTGACTTCCGTTTCCGAATCTGCTGTGTTAATAAATATGGAAGAAGTGGGCATGTGGAGTTCCCCAAAGTAGTACATCTAGGTAAGATTTTTGTTTCTAGCTATTGACAATAATATGCATAAAAGTAGTTGTAATTATACAATCCAATAATCAGAAAGTAAATACACAAAAAAGCTGTGTGATATAAAACAAAATGTTTCCAGTAAAATAAAGGTAATTTTAAAGTAAAAAAGCTAATTTTGTTTTATTGCATGCTCTTCTGTCAATAATTAATCCAACAAAGTGGAAGCAAAACCAACAAAAGTAGTGATGCTGCTCTTGACAAGACATGACAGGACTGCTTTGAATTAATTAGGTGTTATGTTTTTTTTTTGTTTGTTTGTTTTTTGGTCTCACTTTATATTAAGTGTCCTTAACTACTACGCACTTACATCAAAATATAAATACAATGTAGTTTCTGTATTCATAATTTATTGCAGAACAATTCTGGTGCTTTTGAGGTGGGATATGAGTATGGAGATGGACAGGTTTGGTTTAGGAATGGGTTTAGGCGTAAGGGATGGTCAACACTGTAAATACAAATATAATTACACGCATGTATTTAATCAAGCATAAGTACAATGTAAAAACATGTGTCTAGACAATAAGTAAATTGTAATAAATTATTAATTTCAGTAAGTACATATTAGTTAAGGCCACTTAATATAAAGTGGGACCTTTTTTTACCCTGATAGACTTGTAGATTTACTTACAAACTAAGTAAAAACTTAACATTAAGAAATGGCCAAGCCATGTTTCTGATGTTAATCATCAGACTCGGGCATGAATTTATATTCTACAATTTATAATTACTGTCTTTTTGGCATTTTGAGTTCCATATAATGAAAGTTGTAGACAAATCACACCGGACTGGGAGAGTATAGGCTCTCTGAGAAGATTTAAAAGAAAGACTTTTAAAACAATGTTTGGGATGTATTGTAGGTGTTCTCCAAAAAAAATGGAACCTTTAAAATATCAGCTATAAAACATATTTTTTGATGACATTTTTCAGGAGTTATTTGTTTGTTATTATATACAATATTTTAAGCTATAGAAAGTATGTTCAAGTGTTTTGACATAATGTCTAGTATTATTTGCAGCCCCAGGTCCAAAGATCAAAACCCCTCTGAAGAATGCTGTGGTGACTGAAGGGGAGGATGCCGTGTTTTCCATTGAACTCTCTTCAGAGTTGATTGGCACATGGTTCCTGAATAGCCAGCAGTTGCAGGGAAGTGAACGCTTCTCCATAACTCAGTCAAAGAACCAACACATCCTTCGAATCCACCAAGTGCCAAATGTGTATGATGGAGCTGAAATCACTTTCATTGCCACTGGTGTACGAGATTCAGCATCCCTACAGATTAAAGGTCAGCATTCATGTGGATGATTCTGCTTTTTTTAGGTTTCAGTCATCATGAAAGACATGCAAATGTTGATAAACATCATCCTGCTTAATATTACGTTTTTACAATTTGTTCCACTTAAAGTCACAATGATAAATAGTGACAGGTTATGGTAGGGTTTATTGGAGGGAAAAAAATAGGCTAGTTTTACTATTTGGTTTATATGATTGTACAACGGCTGGCGTAATCTTGCATACATCATTAGAAGGAAATCTGCCATTGAAAGATCGAGTTTGACATTGTCTATAACAATTACATGGACAGTTTTGTTTTAAAAAAAAGGTACATATGAATGTGTAAATACTTACCGATAAAATAAGGTAAAATAAGATTTTCATTCTGACTTTACATTTATAGAAGTCCTATAAAAGTCCAACCTATAAAATTGTTGTACTTGACAATAATTCAACACTCCTTTTAACATAAATGACCTGACTCTATCTAACAGAAATGTTTTTCTGTTGAATTCTGCAGTATCTGAGGTGAAGTTTTTACCATTGTCAGAGATGGACACCAAAAAGAGCACTGAGTTAGGCAATCCCATTGTGCTTTACTGTGAGGTGTCCCAGCCCACAGCCACCGTTCAATGGTTTAAAGATGGAGAGGAGCTACATGCAGAGGAGGGTCTGAATATCCAATCGGATGGCAACATGAGGAGGACCATCATCCATTCAGCAGAATACTCTCATTCTGGAGTGTACACCTGCCAAACAAACAATGACATTCTCACGTTCAATGTGAATGTTGAAGGTACAAACATGTACATAAATACATAATGTTTAAATTACATCAACATTTTGAGTACATGATTAAAGCTTATTCGAAGTTTAATTAATCTAACAATTAATTAACAATTGAACTTTACTGTAGCATTCATCTCTAAGCTTTATCCTTCTTCTCCTGGAGAATTATTAATAGGTCATTATTTCCAGGAATGCATGTATTTTGCGGTTTAAATAAGATATATACTCTTTTTTTATTCCATCAGCACCCCCCGTGTTATTTAAAGAAATAAAACCAGAAGAGAGGCAGAAAAGCGCTATGGAGCTGGACCCTGTGGTCCTGACATGTGAAATCTCTCAACCAGATGCACCTTCCTGCTGGTTTAAAGATGGAGTTGCAGTTCTTCAGTCAGACAACATCACCATTCAGTCTGAAGGCAGCATGAGAAGACTTATAATACGTTCAGCAGAACTGGTAGATGCTGGGACATATACATGCCAAGCAGGCGACCAAACCATGTCATTTTCTGTCAACATTAAAGGTAAAAAAAAATTGTGTTCTTTAAAGGCATAGATCACCGCAAAAGTTAAACCATCCCTATTTACTCATTCGAAACACATTAAACATTTGCTGATCTTCAGAACACAAATGAGTTAAATGTGAGCAATTCCATCTCCTCAATTAAAAGTTTGTTTACCCAAAACACTTTTTAGAGTCAAGATGTTCTAAAATAGATAAGTCCTGTAAATAATTGTGTACAGCATTCACCTTTGGTCATGGGAGCTTAAGCATTTGCTTGCTTAACACAATCTCTTTACAAACATTTTGAAGTGCCAGCGGTTTTGATGAACAAACTTTCAATGTATGAATAAAAGTCTCTCAAATTTGTTTTAAAATATCAACCTTTTCCTTCTAAACATGAGTAAATTTATAAATAAATAAATTATTGTAGTTTTTGTGGGGTGAACTCTGTTCTGTAATAGAATCATATTATGTAGGGAATGATATATAAATATCGATATTTTTATCATCACCATAAGGTATATTGAAATAACAAAACAAAAGTTATCTAATAATTGTTGACTTTTGACTGACTGATTGTTGACTGACTTTTATCTAGAACCTCCAGTTACAATTGTGGACCCAAAAGATGACATCCATATGGAGCGCTATGTCTCTGAGGAGATAGTCCTAAACTGTGAGCTCTCTCGATCGAATGGAGAGATTCAGTGGTTTAAAGATGGCCTAAAGCTCCAAGAGACTGATAATATCCGCCTCAGTGCTGAGGGCCCATACAGAAGGGTAACCATTCTCTGTGCTTCCAAGCGGGACTCTGGAGAGTATGTATGTGACACAGGAGGTGACTCGATTTTCTTTCAACTCTTTATTACAGGTATGTAACAAAATATATGTTTCAAATATTTTTGTTAATCCTCCTTTTATTCTTAATTTCTAAAACAAATTAAACGATTAAATTATGAATATTTGTTATTAATCAAATCATTACATTGTGTATTGAATAATAATGGTTATAGTAATTAATTATTTAGTAATTATTATACAATTATCATTTAAACCAAAGATATGTTATATTTATTTTAGTATCATTTATTTTGCTCAGCTGTCCTGCTCTTTTATCTTTCCTAAACCCAGAGGCTCCAGTTCGCTTTGTATCCCCCTCTGAGTCAGAGGTAGAGCTGTGCATAATGAGCTCCGAGAAGCTGATCCTGAGCTGTGAGATCTCCAAAGCAGATGCAGAAGTCTGCTGGTTTTGTGATGGCATGGAGGTAGATGAGAATGATAACTTGAAACTGGAGGATGATGGGATTTACCGCAGACTGGTGATTCCCTGTGCAACCATAGACGATTCTGCAGAATATGTTTGTGAGACAGCAGATGACGCTGTCACATTTTGGGTAAAAATAGAAGGTAATTGTCTTTTATCTACCATTACATCTATCTGTATTGAGTTTAATATGGCTGTGAAATATGTTTTTTATGCATATGTGCTAATATAAAATTAGCAATGAAAGCCCTTACCTTGAAGACAATGTGCAATTCAGCTACATGTACTATAGTATAGTAGATAATAGATAGTATTGTAGTAAAGTGTTTATACTTATACTTGACATGGCATTATTTACTGACCATTTTAATATGTCATGCTCATTTAATTATAAGTTAACACTCATTTAACAACATTTTCATGTGAAACTCAAATGATCCCTTTTTCACATGTTCACATTTATTATTTTGTGTTTGTTTCACACATGTATATATATATATATATATGGTCGCCACAGCGGAATGAACCGCCAACTTATCCAGCATATGTTTTTACGCATCGGATGCCCTTCCAGCTGCAACCCATCAGTGGGAAACATCCACACACACTCATTCACAAACATACACTACAGACAATTTAGCTTACCCAATTCACCTATAGCACATGTCTTCGGACTTGTGGGGGAAACCGGAGCACCGGGAGGAAAACCACGCCAACACGGGAAGAACATGCAAACTCCACACAGAAATGCCAACTGACTCAGCTGAGGCTCGAACCAGCGACCTTCTTGCTGTGAGGCGATTGTGCTACCCACTGCGCCACCGTGAGGCCATATATATATATATATATATATATATATATATATATATATATATATAATAGGTGAAATAAGTATTGAACATGTCATGATTTTTCCTGGTAAATATATTTCTAAAGTAGATGTTGACATGGCCTCACGGTGACGCAGTGTGTAGCACAATCGCCTCACAGCAAGAAGGTCGCTGGTTCGAGCCTCGGCTGGGTCAGTTGGCATTTCTGTGTGGAGTTTGCATGTTCTCCCCGTGTTGGCGTGGGTTTCTTCCGGGTGCTCCGGTTTCCCCCACAAGTCCAAAGACATGCGGTATAGGTGAATTGGGTAAGCTAAATTTAGATGTTTCCTACTGATGGGTTGCAGCTGGAAGGGCATCCGCTGCATAAAACATATGCTGGATAAGTTGGCGGTTCATTCCGCTGTGGCAACCCCTATATTAATAAAGAGACTAAGCCAAAATGAAAATGATTGAATGAATGTTGACATGAAATTGATCCAGATTTTAGTAAAACCACCAAACAATTCAAGCATACAAATAAACCAAAACAAAAAAGTTTAGAAAAATGTGTTATGTATGCTAACAATGGAATGACAAAAATAGAAACTACTGAAATCTGTACATATAATTAATGCTGGTAGGATTTTTAAATCTAGGTGGTCTTACAACACATTCATTATATAAGTATAAAAATATTTCACTTCAGATATCAACATTTTTATGACCTTTTGTTGATGACACCTTGTTTTTTCCACAGAGCCTCCTGTGAAACTTTCTTCCTCCAAGCAGTCAGGCAGCATTAGTGAGAGTTTTGCAGGTGACCCTGTCATTCTAGAGCTTGAGGTTTCCCGTGAAAATGCAGAAGTGTGCTGGATGAAAGATGGCATGAAAGTAGAAGAGAGCAGTAACATTACAATTACAGAGAATGGCCTCATACGCAAGATAACCATCCATTGCCCAACTATAAAGGATTCTGGTATATATACCTGCAATGCCATTGATGACACAGTGGATTTTAAAGTCAAAATTACTGGTACAGTATGATTTTAAAAAGCTGCTTAAATCACAAAATTACAAATGTTATTTATAAAAGTGAATACACTTTTTTCCTACTGATTATTGATTTTTTTTTCTTTTCCCTTTGTCTCTTACAGATCCACCAGTGAAAATCCTGAATAAATGTCAGATCAAGAATGAGCACAAGGTTTTGTTATATGATGATGTTGTATTGGAGTGTGAGCTGTCTGCAGCCAATGGTGTGGTCACTTGGTATAAAAATGGCAGTCCTATTGAAGAGAATGAGCGCTTCTGTTTGGAGGAGGAAGGTACATTTAGATCCCTTGTCATTCTCTGTGCGGAGCTGCAGGACTCTGGAGAATATATGCTTGATGCCAAAAATGATACACTTTCATTTCATGTCACAGTACAAGGTAAACAAAAATATATTTTGGTCTTTTACTGAAGCTGTGCATGAGACCTAAAGCCATAATGACAGACTTTTGATGAACTTTCTGTCCTCCAGAGCCATCAGTGAAGATTATTGGCAATTCTGGTGATCCTGACTATCAGGAGATGGTGACAGGAGATGATCTCATCTTAGCCTGTGAGGTTTCCCGAGCCAGCGCACCGGTGAAGTGGCTATTTAATGAAAAAGTATTGATCCCTGATGAGCGCACACATATTGAAAGCCAAGGAACACTGCGGAAACTTACTATATCCAACATCCTCGTTTCTCACTCTGGGAAATACATGTGTGATGCTGTAGATGACAGAATGCTAACTGTTGTTAAGGTTCAAGGTATTGTATTGTCTTTGCTACATACAATAATTGTGTTCAAGTAACTTAGAAAACATATTTAATGTAATCCGAATGCAAAGTGATATGGCTTTATGACTTTACACTTACTTCTATTAAATCTACTACTAATTTATTAAAAATATCTTTGTAATACATAAATAGTAGTCAACATTTGCAGTGGAAACCGTTCATCAAAGTTGTCCTAAAACTATTGAGCAACCTCCATTTTTGTCTTGTCTCCAATTTGTCAAATGTTGACTACTGTAGAAAGTAAGAAAAAATTTTACCTTTTTATTTTTTAACACAAATTTATTTTAGGCTTTAATATATATATATATTTTTATACAACAGTTCTGTCTGGTTTTTGAATCTGATTGGCTGATAGCCGTGCAATATTCTGCCAGTAACAGCACTCGACCAGCCTCTTAACCCTTCACCCTCGTGTATTACTCAGCCCACATACAGCAACAAGCTGAGAACACTTTACAGTGTTTTTTTTTTGTCGAGAATGTAGTTGTTTAGATTGCAACTATGCAGTTTATTTATAAGGATAGTGCCTATTTTTAAATATTTATAATTTCTGAGAGACTGCGCGTCGAAGGACATTAGCCTGTTGTAAGGAATGGTATTTTTAACTACAGCGGTTCGAACTGTAGTTTGCCGAATGACTAAAAAGTGATCAGTATGATGGTGAAAAACTGTACATTTCTAGTCAAACCATCCTTCTACAATCTTATACCAAAAACAGAAATAAGGGCAGTATTAATAGCTAAAAATGTGGGAGAGCGTTGCTGTTATGTGATTGTATTGTATTGCAATATGGAGCAATTAAGTCTTGACGTTAAATCAAAAGTAATTCACAAATACTTGAAAATGAAATGATTTAATAACAATAATTCTCTATGGTTACAACTGAATTAGTTACAAAACTAACTGTATAAAATGATCAAAAATGAAATGATGGAACAACATATGACATAAATTGTACCCAGCTTAAATGTAAAATAAAGTTACCTGAGAGAGGCAGAGAAAGGGGAGGGAGAAAGAGAGAGACAAAGAGAATAGGCCCCAAAGACAGAGCCTGATAGCAGTAGAGTAAGAGAAGCTAGCCTCCAGAGCTGGAGAGGAGCAACCAGAAAAGCGCAGAGCAGGAAAAAGAGAACCGCAGAGCAGGAAAAGAGAGTAGAGCAAAGTTTTACCAACCCTTTTGTATCCAAATGCTGAGACATTCAAACTGACCAATCAACATGTGACCACATCGTAAAACCCCCAAAGTCCACACACCAGGCCCTGATCTTATCAGTATCTGCCTTTGAAGTCAGTATGGACCTTCTTGGTGAAAAAGACATGTTTTGCCATATAAACAAATGGATGTAATATTTTTCATTCTTACACTGTCTTCGAGCAAAGACGATTGATGTTGTCTATTCACAAGATGGTGACAGAAAGGGTTTTTAAACTCTCCATGTTTGATTTTCTTTTTTATATGCACGATTGAGCCATCGAACTGTTGTGTAAACGCAATATCACACTGCTACTCGTGTGATATTGCTCATATATATGTGTATGTGTATGTGTGTGTGTTGAATAGATTTTAACTCCATAGAAACCTAATATAGGTTTTTTTTCATCATGTACATTCCACTTGTCATTGGCCCATTTATAAATAAAGATAATAAGACTATATGCCATTTGTGTTGCACCTCCAGAGCCCCCTGTTGAGTTCCTCAACAAAGAAGAGGTGAATTTGGTCACTGGTTATGAAGCAGAGCCTGTCACTTTTACTGCCATAGTTTCCAGACCCAATGGCCAGGTGCGGTGGCTTAAAGATTGGACTCAAATCAGCGGAGAACGATTCCACACAGCTAGCCTGGGTCTGACCCGCACTTTCACCATTGACCCATTAAAGAAGCTAGACAGTGGAGAGTACACATGTGATGCAAACACAGATGAGATGCACTTCAGTCTCCTAGTTAAAGGTTGGTAACTGGATACCAAAGTTATTTATATATTATTATATATAATAATATATTAATTATATATTATTAGTTTTTATTTCTATGCTATATATAATCAATTTACTGTTCATTTCCATTTAGTTTTAGTTCATTTTATTAATGGTAGTATTAGTTTAGTTTTTATTTTGAGAACACATTTCTATTTAATTTTTATATATTTAGGTTCAGTAATTCTAGATTATCAGAGTTAATAGAACACATCCAGTGTCAGCTAGAGCAAGGTTTGGTGTTTGCACAGCTTACATTAACTCTTGTGCAGACCTCTTGGCAATAAAAATAATAATTGTTTGAACAAACATTTGGCGCAGTGGATAGCGCTCTCGCCTCACAGCAAGAAGGTCGCTGGTTCGAGCCTCGGCTGGGTCAGTTGGCATTTCTGTGTGGAGTTTGCATGTTCTCCCCGGGTTTGCGTGGGTTTCCTCCGGGTGCTCCGGTTTCCCCCACAGTCCAAAGACATGCAGTATAGGTGAATTGGGTAATCAAAATTGTCCGTAGTGTATGAGTGTGAATAGGTGTGTATGGGTGTTCCCCAGTGATGGGTTGCAGCTGGAAGGGCATCCGCTGTGTAAAACATATGCTGGATAAGTTGGCGGTTCATTCCGCTGTGGCGACCCCAGATTAATAAAGGGACTAAGTCGAAAAGAAAATGAATGAATTAATGAACAAACAATAAATTCAAAAGCATAAAAATGCAATACAAATGTTTAAACAAGTACAATATAAATATATATATATATATATATAGGACATATTAAAGGTCATACTCTATACCTGGTTTAAACTTTTTAGCAAATGAAAAAAATAAAACAAATTAACTAAAATGAAATATGCTATCATGTGCTTGACTGATGAGTTTCTTTATGTAAAAGCACATCTAGTGTCAGCTGTTTATCTACGGTTTATCTCACGAATTTGGATGAGTCACAGTGGTAAAAGTTGCAAGTGCAGACTTATTGAACATATACGAGCAGTCCAGGCAATAATGGGCAATGCATAGTTTACAAGGAAAAACTCAGGAAATACATAGATAAGAAACAAAAGACAGACAAAACAAAGAGGCTTAAATAGACAGAACCAAACAAGATAGACACACAGCTGAAACCAATCCACAATTAAGAATGCAAAGAATCATGGGAATCGGAGCCCAAAAGATACAAATGTCCAGATGCATTTGTGTAGGTCCTACATGGGCAATGCAGCCCGGGGTTATGACAGTTTACTGTTACTCTTTATACAAACAGCAGCAGGTCAGATTTTTAGCCACAGAATGAATGCTTAATAATTATTTTATTATGCAAATTATTTTCTTTGAGTTTTTCAGTGAGTGTTGTTAGTTTCGTTCAGTGCATTTTATTTCAGTTAACCAAAATGTTTTTTGATCAATAGTTTTAGTCTTGCAACTCACACAACATATAATAACATTGGTGCCTGTTTGTGTTACAGATATGCGTATTAAATTTGTGAAGCCACTTGCAGACACAGTGGCTCACAAAGATGGTATGATCACCCTATGCTGTGAGCTATGCAAGGCCAAAGCAGATGTCCAGTGGAAGAAGGATGGAGTGGAAATCATTCCAAGCCGTCGCTTCTCTATCCGAGCTAATGGAACAGAGAGAAGTCTCACGATCCATCGTATTACCAAAGAAGATGCCGGAGAATATGCTTGTGAGTCCAAAGATGATGGCACCAGCGCCAGACTAAGGGTGGAATGTAAGTGTGAAACAATGTATTAGTTTGAAGATATTAAATAATATGCATAATCAGTCAATTCACCTTTTAATTAATTTTTTTGCAGTACCTCGTGTGGTGGAATTTCTCACAGAGCTTCACAATACCACAGTTATGGAGGGCGAGGATGCTACGTTTAAGTGTGTGGTCTCTCCTGATGATGTTCAGTTGGTCTGGCTCATGGATGGAGAACCCATCAAACCCAGTGATCGCTTCCAAATTGAACAAAACAGCCTCTGCCACACTCTGATTATCCACAAGGTCCAGCTGCTGGACTCTTCTCGAATCACTGCTGAAGCTGAGGGTCTCATTTCTAAAGCCAGCCTTAAGGTCCAGGGTAAGTACAGGAAGTCATTGTACACAAAAATTTAATATTTTTAAAAAATTTATATAAATTTTTTATAATAAACAGAAATACACACCAAGGTTATTATAATTTTTTAACTCTTTAAAGGTTTCCTAAGGACATTTTTGGGCAAAATCATATTGTGTTATTAAAAATTATTCAAGACAATGGGTGGCACAGTGGCTTAGTGGTTAGCACTGTCGCCTCACAGCAAGGTTCAAGTCCCGGCTGGGCCAGTTGGCATTTCTGTGTGAAGTTTGCATGTACTCCCAGTGTTTGTGTGGGTTTCCTACAGGATTTCTGGTTTCCCACAGTTCAAAGAAAGGCCCTATAGGTGAATTGGGTAAGCTAAATTGTCCGTAGTGTATGTGTGTGAATAAGTGTGTATGGATGTTTCCCAGTGATGGGTTGCAGCTGGAAGGGCATCCACTGCGTAAAACATATGCTGGATAAGTTGGTGATTCATTTCGCTGTGGCGACCCCAGATTAATAAAGGGACTAAGCCGAAAATAAAATAAATGAATAAATGAATGAATAGGTGTTCAAGACATGACTACTTTTTCCAAGTTACCATTTGAACACACACACACACACACACACACACACACACACACACAC